>MU575040.1:3147974-3178640 GCA_024362625.1 Silurus asotus
TTTCAATGTCTTTAGTATGACTGTACAATGCTAAAAAACAATAGAAATAAAGAAGCATCTTTGAATAGAAGGGTACTGTATTTGTTTATATATATATTATATAAAATATATAATATTTTGCCCATATATAAGCAAACTGTATGTATACAAGATGTTATCTCAAAATTTACAGCCTTTTTCGTGCTAATGTTGTTTTAATTCCATACTAAGTAACCTATTTTTTTTTTTTTGTCAATCATTGTTTTAACGTCAAGCCATTATTAACCAGCTGCGATACCTGTTCTGTGTGAACATCAAAACTGTTGGATAAATAGGCCTACACATTAACTGTGCTGATTTATTTTGGGCTGCTCTTTGACCCCTCCTTCCTTTTAGTGTCTCTCTGCACCAAAAGCATGTGAATTGTGAGGCTTGTTCAACAGAATCTGAACTGTTTCCTCTCAGGACACTCCACCCAAATGGCACTGCGCCCTGTGCAGCTGTACAACCCACCAAAGCAGAACGTGTGCTGTGCTTCTAACGGACCCTGCACAACTCAAGTGCTCATAATCCCATATTCTTTCAATTTTTGGATTAATTAAAAAGTCAAATACACCAATATTTAAAAACTCTACCTGTTAAGTTAAAAGTACCTTTTATTTTCCAGCACTGTAATTTAAATAAACAAATCTTATTGGTAAGTAAGTGTTGATTTATTTTGTGGAACAGCAACTCTGACAGCAGCTCCAGATGTTATTCAATTAACAGTAAAGGCGCTTTATACTTATCACATACAAATTATAGTGAAATTATTTTTTTTTTTCGCATATCTCAGCAATGTTAGAAAGCTGGGGTTGGAGCACAGAATCAGTCATGATACAGCACAGAGGGTAAAGTGCATTGCTCAAGGGCCCAAAAGTGGCAGATACTGGGGCTTGAACCCCTGACCTCCCAATCAGTAACCCAGAGCCTTAACTACTGAGCTTCCACTCCCCACAGTGTGCATATTATAAAAAAAAACTCAGCTCATTCACATGTACTTTAATGGAAGATGCTGTAATGAATAATCTGTATGAGGTTATTTAACAGTGAAATACATATGGTTATTATAATGATGTCTTTTCAAAGGAGAAATGTATTTAGTCTGTATGTAGGCATCTCTGGTGTTAGCACATTGTAAAGTCAGTATGTTTTCTGACAAGACAGTGGGCATTCTGGTTTCTCAGTATCAGTATCAATATCATTTTTTTAATTATTATTATTATTTACTTTAAAATGTAAAAAGGAGTGGCTGTTAAATGATCCGCTTTTTTTTATCCTTTTAGAAAGTCAGCACAGGAACTTCTACAAATGGTCTAACATATTAAACATAGCTATACACCGATATACCAAGTAACGTATCATTTAGTGTGGCATGCTGCAAACACAACTTTGTGTTGCACGAATGTTGAACCATATTAAACACAGCTCCGGTTCTAATTGGGCCATATAACATCACCCTGTTTTTAATGCATTTCTTTTATCAGCACAATGATTTCATTCCTAATTATGGATGAAAAATCTTCTACATTTCCAAATCAAATTCATTACTTTAAATCAATGGCTTTTCTGCTGGTCTAAACACTATTAATAACACTGACTTTTTTATATCATTTTGTCCATGAACATGTATTAAATTATTGCCAATAGTGTATAATTTTCATTACATGGAGCAGGGTCTGTTTACTTTGGAATTTCTATTAAATTGGATTTTAGCCGTCACATCATGTGTTGCCAGTTTTAAAGGAATCTGCTGTGTGGCCTTCAGAATTCAGCGCTGCGGGAAAATGAAGCTAATGCTTTAACCAATCCCAATCTATCTAATTTATATAACTCATGTAAACACTGTATATCCTGCACTTGCTGCTATTGCATTTCTGGTTAGACCTAAACTGCATTTTGTTGCCTTGTACTTGTACATTTGTAATGACAATAAAGTTGAATCTAATCTGAATCTAATCTAATTTCAAGATGGAGTCACTGAGGACATCTAGCAGGCATCAAATAACATTTTCACATCCTTTGAATGGATGGTCAGAAATTGCACTAATCTCAAGTTCAAATATATTTGTGTGGATTCAATCGCTGTTTTTTTTTCTTCCAAAATGGCTAACAGAGGAGAAGAAACTTATTTGGTCACAAATATACTTACAAGGACATTTACAAGACGGACCTTTTAAGAAAAGATAGATATCGTGAGGAAAGGGCAACCAGAAAAGTTCAAAACAGTCTTTTTCGTTAACTATTTATACTGTCATTTGCACAACCATGCACTCCCACACTTTATGTACATTACTGGTCTGTATCCCTATTTATTACCCACACTGTCTCACATTGTCTGTAATGTCTGTATTGTCTTGTATAGTCTGTTTTTGTCTTGTCATGTCTGTTTTGTCATGTATAGGTTTTTATTTATGTCTGTACTTTTGATAGTAACAAACAGCTGGAACCAAATTACTTGTGTGTGTCAACACACTTGGCCAATAAACCTGATTCTGATTTTGTGTTTTCTTACCTGTAGAATTTGCACAAAAACCCACAATTTGCCTTCATTTCAGATTCCCAAGAAAACAGAAAAAATGCACAGAAATGCACAAAATAACCTTGGTCATTTTATCAGGTTAACATTGATAAATCTGTTAGAGATGTCATAGAAGTAATAGGATAATAATAGGAGACTTATGGAATTGTGTATTGAGTTTCTTGCTTTAGTAAAGTCAAGTCAAGTCAAGTTTATTTCTATAGCGCTTTTCACAACAGAAATTTTTTTTAAAGCAGCTTTACAGAAATCAACAGTGATGGTGAATGGTGTGTGTTTATCCCTGATGAGCAGCCGTGGAAACTGTGGCAAGGAAAAACTCCCTTAGATGTTATGAGGAAGAAACCTTGAGAGGAACCAGACTCAAAAGGGAAACCCATCCTCATTTGGGTGACATCAAGAGTTTAATCATAAATCTTTCAACAATACAGAACACTGGAGAGTGAGAACTAACATGAGCACTGGAGTATAAGATTTTAAGTGATGTTTTTTCTACAGTCTTATACAGTCTATATGGTTATAAAACAAGGAGCTACTGAGCAATTTATAAAATAGCTCAACATAATAGAATGCTGTATGAGAAACCTGTCTGTCTGTCTGCGTTTCTGTATAATATTGATGGTTTCTATAGCTGAGTGCTGTCACTGAAGGCCTAGTGCAGGGGTCACCAACCTTTTTGAAACTGAGCTACTTCTTTTGAGCTACCGAATACTGCGAATGGCTACCAGTTTGATACACACAGTTTTCAGGTTGATCTGAAATAACAAATTTGCTCAACTGACCTTTTATTATATGTTATTATTAATAATTAATGATATTCATCTATGTGAAGACACTGATCGTGTTAATGATTTCTCATAATAATTATCAACAATCATTTAACAAAGTAGGAAACAGCTATTTTTAGAAAAGGCCAGCGGGCTCGGGGTCCTTGCGGGTTACCTGGTTCCCCCCGGGCACCATGTTGGTGACCCCTGTCTTGGTGATTATCTGATCAAGTCAACAAAGAGGTGTATAGAATGTATTGAATGCAATATGTTTTAGCTACAAGTTACTTTCTTTTATTTCGAGTTAATTGTTTGTTTATAAATATAATTATCGCATGAAGGGAATAAAGATCTCGTTGAAAACTTTGATTATAAACTGTGTAATCTGAATAATCCGTGTTTTACTTTCTTATCTGGTTGGTTCCATGTTTGAATTTTTAGCAACGAGGAAACAAAGTGACGCTTTCTCCCACCCGGCTCTTAGCACCTCCCCTCTTGAATTGGATTGGCTAATCAAAAGTCCAGAAAATGCATTTTTGTCCAATGAAAAGTGGCCAAATGCATTACGTCACATTCCATCAGCCTCCGATTTCACGTCCCACTAAAAAATCTAGTGGTTTGAACATCGGGTTGGCTCTTTTCTTTTGCAGCGGTAGGCACGGTACGAGTTTCCCTTAAAACGCGAGGTTATGGTTAAAATACGCGCATACGCCTATTAATAGTAAGGTAAAATAAAATACTATTAAATATAATAGCAATAAACCAAGAAAACACTTTAAATATTGTAATTAACAGTAAAGGCGTCTTTCCGTTGTCATTAACATGAAATAATCGTTTACAACAGCTCAATGTAATTTAATATATTGCTAAAATATATTTTTTTCGTATCATTAAGACTTTCTGGACTTTTTTCAGTGTTTTGCAATTGTCTTTCTTTTTTTTTGACGTGGAACCTCGATCGAGTCAAATTCAGCGCAGGCGTGTACTAGACACATACATTTTTTTATCGCGCTAAAGGCTAGGCTAAAACGAAAACTAAAGCTGAAGTATGAGCGGCCGTGGGTGAAGCGTAACACAGCGGCAGGTTTCGGCTTGAACTGCTCGCGTGTTTTCTCGGGCAGAAATCAGGGAAGACCCTCAAACCTGAAGAAGTGGAAGAGAGAGAAAGCGAGAGGGAAGCTGGAGAAGCCGGAGAAACGAGCAGCACGTTTGGGGTGTAGTTGAGCCTGTACGCCGGTAGTCGGGGCCTCGGGAAACTGATGGCTTTGGTGTGGAAATGAACCAAGTTTACAAACAAGACGAATTTCACATCATCCGGTTCCAGTGAAAAGTTGCTCATTTGACTATAGATATCGGATTATTTTTCTGTTATTTATTTCTTTTTTTTCCTATTGGGAATAATGGACGCTTGTACAGAAGAAGGGGAAGAAAACCATCGCAGGTTTGAACGCAGCTCGAGCTCGCGCGCCGTGTTGCTGTTTCCCAACTGAAGCGCAGCCGCACCCTCTGGCGAATCAGCCAACAAGCTAACGGCATTGATATTTACCCAAAAACTGGTCTCCCCCCCTGAAAAAAAAAAACCCTAGCGCTTCATACATGTTTATTTTTTTCTTCTAAAAAAGAGACGCATTCACTTTTCGAAGCGAACCGGCTGCTATTCCTCAACGCCTTGTTTCCCATTTGAAGTAATGCCGCACCCTCTGGTTGCTTCCTCATACAGAAGAAGAGACCCCACACACAGACACATGAAGCTGGAATAAACCTCTCCTAGAACACCACTGACTGATCTAAAAACTCAATAAAGTGGATTTTTGCTATTATATGAGATGGAAAGCCGAGGTGGATGGTTGGTTTGCCTGATGGTGTGCTGTGGATCCCATGCTTCTTGCTGAGGAAGGTGTATGGGAACTAGACAGTAATGCTGAAGGAACCCGGGCTTCAGAACGAACCGACCATCGCCACCGGGTGCCGAGCCAAAAGGAAGAGGTTAAAAGTTGTGAGAAGTCAAAGCGTGGTCTTTACTGAGGTCCAAACCCGTGCTTTATTATCTTTTTCTTTATTCTATTTTGGAGACTTTTATAAAGGAGGCATTGTGGGATGATGGTGCGTGGAGTGGAGGAGCGTCGAAGAAAGCGTGATTCGGACTGCTGCTGCGATCCAGCCATGACCCTCAGAGGCACTTTGCAGCGGAGGATCGAACTTAGAAATGGCTCATCTGGTTTTAGTCATTCAGTGGATTTTGTTTGGCCTCCCGCAACCACGAGAAGGGCAAGAACCTTGAAATGCTCGTCTGCTTGACATGAATTAGGAAAAAAAAACGAAAGAAAAAAACCAAACGAACAAACAGAAACTGACAACCGGGGCAGTAGATTCTTCACACCTTTTCAGACTTTGAATCAGTATAGGAAGTGAATTTCATGGTTGAGGTGTTTTGGTGGGATTCGGAGGTCTAGAATCGGCTGGCACTTTGACTCGAGTTGATCTGTTGTATGGCACTGCAGCAAGTGTATGGTTATTATTTTTTCTGTGTGTATGTGTGTATATGTGTGTTGGATAAGAAACCACCTGTGAACCTATATTTCATGAACCCACGATGTGATTTTTGTATCAAATGCACAATTAGGGGTCCAATGACATACATTTTAAGGAGTCATGATATTGAAGGGATTTAAAATGTAGCCTTGATTTGTTTTTGTTTTTTTCGACCTCATTCTGCCACTTTGTTTTAAACATCACACGAACGCCAGGACACACTTTCCCTGCGTGAAGTTACATTATTCTGTTTTTTTTTTTTATTTTGATTTTGCAAATGTTTACTAAAATTCAGTAAGCGAGCAGTCGATATCGGTGTATTTTCTGAAGGACAACACTTTTTTTGGCCAGTTTCTCAGAGAAGGTGTGTAATTATTATTGTTATTTTTTTTTGTTTTTGAAGACATTGTCATTCTAAGTTATGAGATTGTACTGTGGAATGTGTGGTGTAATCTATATTTTCTACAAAAAAGAAAATCCAGAATATTAGCTTGACCACCATACTATGGCTAGTAGTGGCTCGGGAAAGTCAGACAGCGAGGTTCCAGCGTCCAGCATCCCGAGTGGCAGCTTGCAGCAGCGGAAAAGACTCACGTCTGTTTGCGACACATGCAAAAGCAAGATGCAGCTGGTGGCGGATTTGCTTCTGCTGTCCAGTGAGACGAGGCCCGTGATGACTGGGGAAGGCACGCCGGTGGCAGAGACTTTCGAGAAGTGTCGAGATACAGTGATTGCTAGGACGAAGGAGTTGTCCATCATCACTCATGACATTCAGAGCCAGCTAAACATGGGGAAGTTTACAGAGGTTGGAGAGCGGTTAGTCGAAATGGGCAATCTAGTGGTGTCTCTAACGGAGTTTTCGGCTCACGCCGCGTACCTGGCGGCCGTGGAGGCACCGGGTTCGCACGTCGCCGTTCCTGGATTGGTGGATCGTTACAAAGTGACACGATGCCGCCATGAGGTGGATCAAACTTGTGCTGTCCTACGCATAACCCCCCTTTCTGATTTAACTCCCCAACTCCTCTTGGAAGTTTCCCAAAATATCCGGAGGAATCTGACCACTCTCACAGAGGCTTCGTCTCTGGCCAGTGAGAAATCCAAGGACAGGTTTGCCAAAGAGCAGTTCAAAGCCAGTGTAAAGTGCATGAGCACGAGTGCGACAGCGCTTCTCGCCTGCGTCAAGGAAGTGAAGACGAACCCAAGCGAGCTGACGCGCAATCGCTGTGTGCTTTTTAGCGGGCCGCTGGTTCAGACCGTCAACGCACTGGTGGGATTCGCCACCGAGCCGCAGTTCCTGGGCAAACCCGCTAACGTTAGCGCCGATGGTAAAACGGTGCAGACGGCTGTTCTGGGTGGTGCCATGAGTGTAGTTTCAGCCTGTGTCCTGCTCACACAAGGTCTTCGGGACGTATCCCAGCATGCCGAGAACAGCTCCCAGATGCCCACGTACCGCGAAAGATTGCGGCAGTCAGCTTGCGCTGTCTCTGATGGATGCACATTGCTCTCACAGGCGCTCAGGGAACGATCTTCACCCAGGACTTTACCACCGGTCAACTCGCATTCTGTGAATTAAAACAAAGCCTGTCTTTTTTTTTTTTCTTTTTTCTTTTTTTTTCTTTTCTCAACTTACCAAAGAGACTAATATGCTTTAACCTCGTGTTGTGTGATCCTATTGAGTGAATGTAGTGAATTTGTACTATTTTGTCTGTCCAACTATTCTGATGCAACCAAGGTGGCAGTGTTTTTTTTGCACTGGATGTAATAAAAACCTAGCCGAAACTGACATCACAACATATTTCTAACTTGTGTTCACTCACTGGTAGCCGCACATGTTGTGGTGATTCTGTATGTCGGACTGGAAATTTTTTTTAAATGAAAAGAAAACTAATGGAAAGTTTACCTCAGTTTTAGTGCCTGGGAGCAGCAGACAGAGTGACGGTTGTAGACAGACGTGTAGATGGACGTCATTAAGAAACGCAGTGAGCGCGGGATGTGTGTTTCTCGCTTTGTATTTCGACTTGTGAATCTTTTGGATGGATTGAAGCTGCTGTGAGTGTGTGCCATAGGTTTTACACTATTTACCAGAATTACAATAGCATTTTATTGGGTTTTATTTTTGTTTTGTTGGTTTTTTTTTTTTTCTGGATCATGCATGTACTGGAGTATTTATTTCAACTTATTAAAAAGTTGGTTCTCATATGAAGCCTGTTAGATGTCTGTTATTTCATCTGCACTTTGAGAGGAGGGCATATTAATGACTCCTAATCATTCTATGATTGAGGAAATGAAATCATTCGATCTTCAGAATGTCACTGTCGATAATGAGTGTATAGTTTGACCCCCCCCCGGTGAGGCTTAAGCCCACTGACGCATGAAATCAATGAGGAAACACAAATACTTTTGCAGCTGAACTACAAAAGAGCATGTGTGAGTGTGTGTGTGACGTACATGTTCTCTTCTCTTTTCATTAGAAAATAATGTAATGGAGGTTGTTTGATGGTTTGGAAATACTAAAAAATTGTGAATAATGAAAATGTAATGCTACTGCACCTAGAAACATTTTGTACAATTGTATGTCAGCAACTTTGAAGTAACAGTTTGGGAAATAACCACATATGGCTGGAAAAGACAGATGTCTCAATACTATTGTTCATATAGTCTATCTTTCTGCAACATATCATGCATTTTTGTTGCATATATTTCACACTCAAATTCATATCAAGCACATTTTTATGGTTCACAAAGATAACTCAAGTAAATACAGTTTTTTAATAATCATTTCTTTTATTAAGGGAAAAAGTGGTACCTGGCCCCTTGTGAAAAAGTAATTGACCAAATCAGTTAAAATAACATGTTTCTATTATTGTGCTCATTTTAATACCTAATGGTTTCTGTACTGATAGCTTATAAGGGACTTGTATGACGGATCCGACACAATAATAGTAATAATAATAATAATAATCTTTGGCTCATAATAAATTAATTCAGAATGTTTTATTCATGACAATGAATGAAAACCGTAGAATTTTTAATATGGTGAATATTTCTTTAATCTGGCATTTGTTTTCAAATTCTTCAAAGGAATGCACAGTTTTATTGCTTTGAAATAGTTTGGAATGAAGAAAGGAATAAAACACTTAGGGACATGCTGTTCTAGGAAAATAATTCCACCTTCTGATCCAAAATCGACTGTACCACTGAACTACAACTTCCACAGTTCCCTTAGGATTTTTTTTTACATTTCCCTTGGGATTTTCCTTTGAATCACCTTGATAAAACAAATGTAAGACAAGCTAGATTCTGTTAATATGATATAGCAGCCATAACTGCCTATTTATCAAACCCCCCCACTCTCTCTCTGTCTTCCTATCACTTTCACTCAAACACATCTCTCTTTTTCTCTAACATTTGGTTTTGGTTTCCAGGTGCTTTATTTGCATTTTTATGGCATTTGGCAGATGCTCTTAACCAGAAACACCAACAATGATCTCATTCATACAACTGAACATTTTAGGGTTAAGGGCCTTGCTCAAGGGCCCAGCAGTGGCAGCTTTGTTGTGAGATTTGAACTAATGACCTTCTGAGTGGAAGTCCAACATCTTTACTACTGAGCTACCCCTTCCTACATGACAAATAAATCCTATTGTCCAAAGCAAGTACACAGGAATAATCCAGATAAATAAAACAAAAATTAAGGAGTAAATCAAATGAAGTGTTAGTTTTTTTTTTAAATATTACAGCAAACAATGTACCTAAATAAAGCCCAATATCAAGGCATTATCTGGGTTTACCTTCAAATATTCTATATATAAGTAAAAGCAATTCTAATTTCAATTCTAATTTTAAAGCAATTTGAACAATTGTAAGAAATCATAGGGCCTTATCAGATCAGATGTTCCTAATATTATGGCAGGAAAAAAAGTCATTGTGCTGTGAATATACAGCAGTGTTTTAGTAGGACAGGGAGTGTTTCACTGTTTAGTATTATATATAGTATGTATAGTTTGCGGTCTCTCTCTTTCCCTCTCCCTCTCTCCTGGGGTTAATGCAGAAAAAAAACAGGAAGTGAAAAGTCCTCATCCACGTAGACTCTCCTGTAGTGGAAAACTTCCTGACTGTTGAAAATGGTTGACACTGGAGACTCCTTCCCCACATGAAAAATAAACATGTCCTTTTAGAAAGAAATGTCCTTTACCATCGCAATGATCAAACAGTTTTTCAATGTTAAATAACAGCGTCTTTAAATCATTTATTATTAGATTAGGATATAAGATCACGTGGATGCCTGCTAAACAAGTTCCTCAAAGTTAGTTGTTACTATAGTAACATGCAGAAAAATATTTGATGTAAACTTCCAGATGTTTTTTTGTCAAGTGGTTTGCCGCCCACTTTTCTGTGTCCTTCCTCTCTCAGACACACTCTCGTGCAGTTTAAACGAAAAGTTAAATTTGCATTTTAGAATGTTAATGGTGAAATAGACTGGTAGCTCAGTGGTTAAGGCTTTGGGTTACTGATCGAAATGTCGGGGGTTCAACCCTGGAATTGCCAAGCTGCCACTCTTGGGCCCCTGAGCAAGGCCCTTAACCCTCTGTGCTCCAGGGGCGCTGTATCATGGACGACCCTGCGCTCTGACCCCAGCTTCTAAACAAGCTGGGATATGCAAAGAACAAATTTCACTGTGCTGTAATGTATATGTGACAAATACAGGCTATTCTTCTTCAATATTATACGAAGCATAGTGCAAGCAATTCATGTTGAGAGTTCAGACCTGCCTTTCAGTGTGTGTTTTGGACTGGCCTCCTGACAGTTATTTAATAGATACACCTCCAACATCCTCCACACTTTCACATTCTCGTCAATGATTACGAGGAAAAGCTGCATGTTTATAGAGTCATAACCTGGTTTTCCATTAGCTAAATATCTGAATATCTGATCATGCTTGTAGGTGATCTCACAAAAGACCTTTTTAATGATTGTATATATATATATATATATATATATATGCAACTGCAAGCTGCTCAAAAAGCTAGTTTTAACATTTCTAATCAAGGTTTATCTCATTAAAATTGTCTAAAAAATACTTTAAAACTATTTTTATTATGTATTATTCATGTAAATAACATACTGTATTTTCTGTACTTTACTCTACTGCATACTTTACTGTACCTGTACTTTATCAAAAGGTTGGCGAAAATTCGGAACTCGCGACCGGTCTTGGTCCCTAACCCTCAGATAGATAGATAGATAGATAGATAGATAGATAGATAGATTTTTCACAATATTTAGAATTTGAAACATATAATTAGTCAGAACAGCCCCTATTCTCATACAGTGTGAATGGTCCTTTTGCTGAAATGAAAATTCAACATTCCACTATTTAAACAGGAATTAGACTAGAATGTTTTAAAGACATAACACAAGTCAGTAAATCTCTATTGGGATGTAAAAACTAATTTAAAATTTTATTGGCGCTAGCAACCATATGAACTAAATCTTGTCTTTCAAATACATCTGCTATCATCTGTCAGTAGTTTGCCAGATATTCACACACTGTATTGACAGAAGTTTGTGGACAACTGACAATAACATTTGGTATGTTATTTTGAACATCTCATTCCACATTTACTCCTCATGTGCTGTTATAATGACCTCCACTCTTATGGGAAGAAATTCCACCAGATTTTGCTGTATAACATTTTTTGAATGGCTCTAGTTTTGGCGCTTTGAAACTACCAATCTTTCTTCCTATCTTTCTTCCTATCTATCTATCTATCTATCTATCTATCTATCTATCTATCTATCTATCTATCTATCTATCTATCTATCTGGAGAGATATGTGAGGGACTGACTGAAAGACATTTTACATCAAATGTAACTATAAATTGTTTAAAAGCACATGTCATTTATTATCAATTAAAACATTGGTACGGTTATCAAAGTGTTATGGTATGAAAGGAATTAAACATTGCAGGTATCAGTAATCTCCTCTTATCCATTGCTGCATCTTTAATATTTTACTAATAACAGCATGCCATGCTTTGTTTTGTTCCTTATCTAGATCTATTTTTTCCTGAAATCAACACATAATTTATCCAGATTAATCCTAATTTCCTAGACTAAGGTTCATGATCCCAATATGTCATTAAAAAAGTGTTAGTTTGTGTGGTTTCCATTAAATACTCACCAGGTCAGGAGGGTAAGACATGATGACTCACTAGGCTTTAAAGGGTTCTTAAACAGATATCAGCATGGTCCTGATTTGTTCTGTTTGATATTTAAAGTCCTGATAAGCTTTTGCATGTGAAAGTCCAACATTCCCAAACCTTTAAGGCACCAACACACATGGAACAAGCATCCCAAAGGCACAAGTTTAAATACCCATGCTGAACACGTGATTTTTTTTTTAGTTAGGAAGCTTATTATTATAAATTAAGCCTGAGTGTCTAAAGTTTAATTTAGCTATCTGCCCCCCAAATAAACAACCTGTCATAGATCAGTAATGTTTTTTACCGTAATACTTAATGCATTTGTTCAACTAGAGGATTTTCTTAATGAACATAGTAAAACATGGAACTGATGCTTTCTGATTTGTCCCTGTTTTTCAGTAGTCAGTGACCTGTATCCTTTTGTTCTCTTCATCCCTTCAGGATGAAAACCAAAACTGTTGTGCACAACAGGAAACTGAACGGCCTCTGCTATCAGGAGCGGCTTCCTTCACAGCACAAACTGTCGATGTAATAATTTCGACCAAGGTTTCGCCCATTTCCTGCTCAAAGAAGGGACGTTAGGGCGCTCCCTAGCATGTAGTATTGTGCAGATTATGTAAATAGTGACTAAAAAAAATGACCTTTTCATTACCCCTAGCATGTAGTAGAAATCTGCATTACATGTTTTGGAAACTGGGAAATCAGAGGTTAATATGGTGGACTTCTGATCAGAAGGTGATGAGATCAATTCCCAGCATCACCAGGCTGCCACTGTTGTGTCCTTGAGCAAAGCCTTTAACCTTTAACTGTTCATTTGTATAAATGAGATTATTTTAAGTCATTCTGAATATGAATATCTGCTTAATGGCATACATGCAAAATGAAAACTTTGGAAATACCCTTCTCAGTTCTCTGACTTGAAGATCATTGAAAATATGCAGGTAGATAATTTTTTTTAATTTTACTTCCCACTCTAAAAACATTTGTAATCTGTTATATCTTCAAAAGCAGGTCTTACTAAATTAATTAGTAAGTTGTCCAAACATCTGCATACTTCTATTTTTTATTTAACAAAATGTGCCCAGAATTCTGCACCTAATTGTATGTTATTACAATTATAAAATTAAATAATTGTGATATTAATATTTTTCACAACTGTTTACACACTTAACTCACGATGTGTAAGTGGTTTGTATTTATTAGCCCGACTCGACACCATTCAACACCAGTCATTGTCCTTGTTACCATCTGCCAGCAATTGTCACTTATTTGAGACGTAACAAGACACTGTAGAGTCGAATACAGCGTCACAAAAGTCATTATTAATAGAGTAACCTGATCAAATAACACCTATTCCGCATTACTATAACATTCGCTACAGACTTTTATGGTATTCTACTTTTCAAACACTACAGGTCAGATACTTGCTGCAGCTTTTCTTAGATTAGAAGCTTTATTTCACTTTATTGAAGCACAGAATCTCAATCCTTAATTGTAAGAATGTCTTTCTGTATACTTGAAAGCCAGATAATAATCACTGGCAGTATTCAGGGGTGAACAGCATGGCATTTAACACCCAAAACCAAATCATACATATAAACATACCATATTTCACAAACACCCTGATCATCAGACTAAGAAATATTCTTAGAGAATGACAATTCAGTCTCTAGCACTTCACAGAGACTGGTCCATACTTGCTTTTGGCTTTGAAATTGCTGTAGATGCAGTGATGCAGTGCTGAAAATCAGTGTTATGAGGTAAATTGAAATGAAAATGCAGTAAACATTTCACTATTTGGAAAGGAATTAAAGTATAATGTTTTAAAGCCATAACACATCTTAGTCAATCTCTATACAAGGAAGTATTCACCTACTAAATACCTAGTAATTTCACATCTATTTAAATTTTCTTTGCATTTGTCCAACCATAAATGCATAATTCACTAGTGATCCTGACCCCTTCTGCTGTCCAGACCTGCCCGGTCTATTCTGTTGCATTTATAGTTAGAGTTTTAATTACTTAGAAACCACCCATTGGCCCCAAATAGACAGCTAAAAAATACACAGGATTACTAAGTCAAGTCAAGTCAAGTCAAGTCAAGTCAAGTTAAGTTTATTTCTATAGCACTTTTTACAACAGACATTGTCTCAAAGCAGCTTTACAGAAATCAACAGTTAAGGTGAATGGTGTGTATTTATCCCTGATGAACAGTGGCGACTGTGGCAAGGAAAAACTCCCTTAGATGTTATGAGGAAGAAACCTTGAGAGGAACCAGACTCAAAAGGGGAACCCATCAACATTTGGGTGACATCAAGAGTTTAATCATAAATCTTTCAACAATACAGAACACTGGAGAGTGAGAACTAACATGAGCACTGGAGTATAAGATTATAAGTGATGTTCTTTCTACAGTCTTATACAGTCTATATGGTTAGTAGCTCCTAGTTTTATGAGCTCAACATTTGTGATCATCACAGATCCAGCATCAGCTTCTCCATGCAAGAGCACTCCAGGAGGTCCAATGTCAAAACCACACATGTAGCGGGGTTTCAAGGATTGTACCACTTACAAAGCATGAACATGTCATTGGACAGGAACTGATTCAAACAGGTTTGCAATCAGTTCTCTATTGGTGAACTGTTAATAACTGTTAAATGCTATTAATGAATTTTCTGGTTGCATTAATTTACTTTTTATCTCATGGAAAGGAATTATTTTCATATCTAATGTTACCCAGATGAGCTTAGGTTCCCTTTTGAGTCTGGTTTTTCCTCATATCGTCTCAGCCTTAATTGCATCTGGCTTACTTATCAGGTATTTATTTATATTAATTAATTTAAAATGTATATTCTGAATGTATTTCTGTAAAGCTGCTTTTTAACGATGTCCATTCTTAAAGCGCTACACAAATAAAATTACCTTATCAACAAACTCCTAAAATTGTCAGCAGCAACAGTGCATTTTTGGGTCAGCTGCTACGAGAATGCGTGTCCCTATAGCCGTCGTCGTCCTTGACATCTGTCTAATATATTCAGCTCAACCCATCCATGATTCCTCCCAGCTGAAAAAAAAGCTGGCAGAATTTCATAGCCTGCTAAAATTCCTCATCCTTCTGGTTGACACTCCTATCATGACCTGAACGGCATTTTCGGTGACCCCCAACATCTATTCTTATTTCTCAACAGCTCTTTTCTGGCATATGTTTTACAGTAGCGTCTTTGTCTGGCTCACACCCAAAAGCTATGAGCTTCAAAATGGGCCACGTGGCCCCATGTTAGGATTGAATGTTCGCTGGAATAGCACAGCCAACTCTTTTCTCACCCCTCCTACTAGTGTCTGGCTTCTTCTTCAGAAACCCATCTCTATGGTGGGTGGACATCTTCCTTGGTATTCTGTTGTCTTCCCAACCTCCAGAGGTCAAGTGACATACAGGACCTTAGTGTTGGACCATTAACTTAATGAGAAAAAACACTCCACCTGTGGAGCTGCAGAGCCGGAAGTCTGCTGATCCTAATCAAGTTTGGGAACAAAAGGAATTTCTCCCATGAAGATCCCAAGCAGGTGGTCAGCTGCCAAATGCCAAATGCACACTCATTAAAAGGGGTGTTCACTCAGCATTTGTTTTCTTTCTTAAGCTGAGCTGACAGAATGAAACATGATCTGAGCAGCAGCATCGAGTAAGCGGGGCCCTTTGTCTGTATCTGAGAGAATCAGTCCTTCCGGTTAAGGGTTAGGCAGCAGCTTAGCTAGTTAATGACCATGGGTTCAACAAAATGTAAGAATTTCTAGTGCTACAATTGGGCAAAAACAAAATAGAATAATGCACTGTACAGAAAGGAACAAGTGATTTTTTCCCAAATACATAATACTAATTGCTGATTTAAGATAATTTAAAGGTTAAAGGCTTGTAGGTTACAATGTACCATATGTTTAAGAGGTGAAACCGAAAGACTGTTGGAGACCCACTGATTAATCAAGGCCTTAATCTGCTCAGCTATATGTTTAGACACAGGCAGTATTTTGATAAAAGTGAATACATGAAAAAGATACAGGCTATGAAGTCATAGACTATTTAACTACATTCAGTGATTTTTTTAAATAGCACTTATAATAATATACAGAGTATAATGTAGAAATCTGGAAGTAGATCTGAGTCCCAGTGAGGAAACAGTGGAAGACATAGTGACAAGGAAAAAAAAATGTCCTGTGATTATGCAAAGAACCTTGAGAGGAAGCAGACTCAGAATGGAGTTCATCCTCTTCAGATCAAAGCCTAGGAATGAACTTTGCTATTAATTTCATTTTGTGAGTTGGCTTTTAAGTGGTAAGAGCTGAAAACATGTTCTCCGTATACACCCAAGAAATTTCAATTTTAAACCCAGTAGACAGGTGCAAATTTGAAATAATTCTGTTTCGAGACACATAGTGTCATATCACATATTCATACAATGTCCAATGTAATGTCTCGAACGTACAATAAACTACAACAACAAAGAAACAGAAATCCTAGACTTTATCACAGCCCACATCAGTGTTGCACTTCCTTCCCCGCAATCCACTAATGAGAACCAGCAGAAAGACTGTCCTATGGGAACATTCCATATGGATGATCTCATCAGTCCCACAGTGTTAACCTACAAAAAACATAAATAATCATATTGCAGAACCAAAGCCTGCATGGGTTAGCATGCACATTCCAAAGGATTGCAGTATTGTGGCTGATGGCATAAATGAATAGGTAGTGCCCAACACACACTCCGGGACGGTCTGTGTTTACATACACACAGCAGAGTGCGAGTTTTCACAGACTCAGTCGAGGCTCACTAACTGAGTGTAAATCATCTGGCACTGATGTTAATGTCATAAAACCCTTTTAATGTTGACGAATGCTAGTTTTCAATAGACAGCATGCTGAGAACAGTGAGGGAAAACAATGTGTGTAGTGTCTAACAAATGCAAGCACTGACTCTCACGCAGAGGCTTGGCAGCCATGCAGGAACTTTGTGTACGTATGTGTTTGTGTGTGTGTGTGCATGCTTTACTGTAAAATATTGCATGGTGTTACTAATGCAGGGCAGCCAAAGTGCAGGTTCTTCATCCTGGCCTGAGTGCTTAACCTTAGCTGTTCTTCTCTTTCTAAGTCTTTTATCATTCACTCTTTCAGTCTTTTCTTTGTAATTTATTCACATGATAAACAGCAGTAAATTTATCAGGTTCAGCTTGAGGAGTAAGTGAATAGTAAAAAAAGAAGAAATTACTAAAATTGTTTTATACAATGGGCTTCTCCCTATTTCTCTTTTTTAATCTCAATTTTCATGTCTTGTCTTGTTTCACTGGACTGTAGACTAAAAACACATTCTCTATTGCCTATAAAACACCACTTCATTGTGTATGTGTCCTGACCTCAGCATTTACATTATATAGGCTACACTAATGCCATCATTAATGCTGTCACATCATCATCATCATCAATCCACTATGGAATTGCCCCAAATCGAACACCCTGTATACTATATAGGACATATAGTCTTTATTACATCCACCTTGTCTTTATCAGCCAGTTGGGAACTACAAAGACATTTGCAATCTCTAATCACTAATTAGATCACATAAACACCATCACAAACATCACGCTTTTATCTGTCCCAGATATCAAGTGTCCCAAATTGCACACTTTTTCTTCACTATATAGACTACATAATGAAGTTTAGACCTCATCAACATCAGTCCACTATGGCCTTGTCCCAAACAACAAAGCCTATTCTCCATATAGGCCATAAGTGTTGAAATCAAGGCCTGCGGGCCACATCTGGCCCGATGTACAATTATATCCGGCCGCAAGATCATTTTATATAGATCTATTATTATTGTTATTCATGAGACGGCGAAATGAAGCGCTGAAAACACACAAACTACAGATCCCACAATGCAGCACTTCAGCTGCCTTGTCGAACGCTAGGCTACCTGGGAACATTTCAGCGGCAATCAAGTCAAGCTTCTGTTGATGTATACAACTCTATTGTAAAGTTATTGCGAAGCTAGCGCCTCACAATGGCGAAGAAAAAAAAGCTGATTCTGAAAACAGAGCCTTTCAAAACTGATTGGAGGCTGAATATATGTTTACTGACATTGCAGGTTAACCTGTGTGTCTTATTTGTGGAGTTGATGTGGCTGTAATTAAGGAATTGAATCTAAGACGGGACTACGAGACAAAACATCAGGAGAAGCTGAAAAACCTGAATGCAGAGCAGAAGATACAGAAAGTAGAAGAGTTTAAGAAGAATCTGACAGATTCATTTCAGCAGATGTTTTTCACCAGAGCAAAATCTGCTGAAGCTGCTGTGAAAGTATTGTGGCAGAGTTTCTGAAGAGTTGCATGATGAAGGTGTGCGACGTCTGGTGTTTGACAGGAGATATTTTAATGGAGAGCAAAATATTTGAAGTTATTTAAAGCTTAAGTTTATAATTTTTTTAATGGCATAAGAGCATAGAAATCTGATTGTTTTGATTTGTTGTTATTTTTTAACGTTTACTTTAAAGCAAAATTTGTATTTATTTTTTTGATTTTTCGCAGCATGTTTATGTTTCTAACTTGTATAATTTTGACAGGATATATGTTTATGGAGAGCAAAATATTGTATGTTATTTAAAGTTTAAGTTGATTGATTCTGGAATAATATTCCTGTCTTTTTTAAATTCATATTTATGTTAAAAAACATTTAGTTTTAGTGTGTTCAATAAAAATGTTTATCCTGTTTGGCCCATGACCTAAAGTGTGCTTTGAGTTTTGGCCCCCTGTGCAATTGAGTTTGACACCCCTGATATAGGCCATGATGATCCACTCACTGTTTTCTCAGCCTTATCAGTCACTTTAGGATGTGTCACAAACCACACACACACACACACACACACACACACACACACATATATATATATATGATCATCAGGTTACTATGGTTGTAACCCCCTTATTATTTACATATATAACGCCATTATAAGTCACTTGTGGGTGTGTCCCAAACCACAGGCATTATTAACCATATATGCTACATAATGAAGACACTGGTGAATGACAATATAGGCCATAAAAACACTACCACATCTTTATAATCAGTTGCACTCTCATTTTCACACCCAATTCAATGTCTAGGCCACATGGACAGTATTGGAACACCATATAACAAAGATTTTACTATTTACTATTATCACAACAGCTCCAAAAACACAATGAATATTGGGCGTACCTGTGTGGTAGTTTCAACACTGTATAATGTGGTGCATTATGGCATGTCAGGAGTGCAACAGATTTATTCATTAACCATTCAATAACCATCAACTGTTTTATCCTGGTCATAATGGGTCTTAAACATATTCCAGAAACTCTCTCTCTCTCTCTCTCTCTCTCTCTCTCTCTCTCTCTCTCTCTCTCTCTCTCTCACAATCACTCCTTCCCTTTTTCCCTCTTTCTTATATATTTATTCAGAGTACTGAAACAAGGCGACACACACACACACACACACACACTTTTAGAATGAAGGAAATACACACAGGGGAAGTAACATTTCAAACCTGACATAGGCAGAGCTCAACTTTGACCCCCAAGGTTATGATGTGGCTTTAGCATGAGTCACAAAACGGCTTTACAGAAATAGAGCCAATTAAATTTAGCCAATTAAAAATCCAGTTAAGACTGTGGCAAAAAATAAATCTCCCTGAGAAGAACCCTTGAGAGGAACTCTGAAGGGAACCCATCCCACCCTAATACACCCTAAACTATGTGCAAGTGTAAAACATACCCTTATTTTAAAACATTTGTTCTTCCAAAACATGTTTTAGTGTCCCTCTTTAGTTATGTCTTTGGCCTTACACTGAATTCCACTAACAAACCATGGGCAAAAATTTTCATACATTTTATGACAGTTTTGACCTTAAATTCTTTTTGTCATTTCCTTATTTGCTTTTGTTTTGTTTTTCTAGTTAGAGGTCATTTTGGGGACTTTTTTCTTTACTCAGAGATTCATCTCTATATTTTGCTTTCAGTTTTAGTTTTAGTATAAACTTCCATTACCAGCACAGTGAACTAAAGGTCTATTAACATGAAGCCTTAAGTTACATTTTTAAATACTATAAATAAAATGATCATTTTATATAGATCTATTATTATTATTATTCATGAGCCGGCGAAATGAAGCGCTGATAACACACAAACTACAGATCCCATAATGCAGCACTTCAGCTGCCTTGTCGAACGCTAGGCTACCTTTTGACCTTAAATTCTTTTTGTCATTTCCTTATTTGCTTTTGTTTTGTTTTTCTAGTTAGAGGTCATTTTGGGGACTTTTTTCTTTACTCAGAGATTCATCTCTATATTTTGCTTTCAGTTTTAGTTTTAGTATAAATTTCCATTACCAGCACAGTGAACTAAAGGTCTATTAACATAAAGCCTTAAGTTACATTTTAAAATACTATTAATAAAATAAATAAATAAACAATAAATACAAAAATTCTAATTCATTCATAATTATAACATTGACATTGAATGCAATGGTCATTCAAACACCTGTTTCATATCCTGTTTCTAAAAAGTGAATAAATAATAGTAAGTAAATAAATCACTTTCACTTTTAGTATAATTTATCCACCCAGAACGCATCCTTGAGCGATCATACAGCTCAACACTTCTGGCAAAAAAATAACTTTTACCTAAGCTAATTCTTCATACCTAATAAAATGTAATTTCACTTTTAAACAGTAGATGGAGCCATACGGTTATGTTTTTGCCTGCATTACTAGCTCCACCTCCAAAGGAGCAGCTTGGCTAAAAGATAAAATACTCACAATATCTTCTTTAGTTTTATGCAACCTACATGTCTATATTACCACACAATTACATCAACATGTCATTGTTTGTTCAAGGACTATAAATCGTGCATGAACAGTGTAAAATATTAGAATAGTCTGCATTAAAAAAAATGAATGACTGAATCCACTATAATATGAAATCTACTAGACTTGCAGATCCATTACACAACATTTACAGCACCAATTTTAGTGCTAAGATGGAAAGTCTCGCTGTAAAAAAAATGATGGTCACAGAATTCAGTGTGTATGTGGTTCAGTACACGGTTCAGTCCCTTCTGTGTACTGTGTTTGTTTAGGCATTCCTGTCCACCACGTGATCCCTTTGAGTTGTTCACACTGGTTGCATTCAGGGCAGAAGACTGTGCAAGTGTACGTGTGTGTCTGGGGTTAATCAGGAGAGAAAATCCCTCCCAGACTTTTTTTTTTAATTCAAGACCCGGGCCAGCTTGTGTCCACTTTAACACAAATGCTCACACACCGCATCACCACAGAGTTAGCAAACACAGGACCCTTTATACACACCCCCACAGTGAAATCCTAACACATTAGCAGAAGGCACCAGGTCAACTAGGAAAAAACCCAGTAAGAATAAAATTCAGAAATGACAAATGCACATTTTATGGATTGTAAAAATACTTTACTGTGCTTGAGAATGTGAAAGATGTTCAGCAGACTCCAATTTAATGCTGAAAGGTTATGAGGCTTTCTAGCACTCCTGGGATCTTAACTCACAACTCACTCTGAAATATAATATTAAAGCAGTTTGGCATAAATTCTCAATGATTTACTGTTTTTTTTTTCCCCCAGATGTCGTCCATCATATTAGGTGACAGACATCTCTTATTAATTAGCCACATTAATCTTTTAGGTCTAAAAACAAACCTAAATAAGCAAACGTCAGCCAAATACATCTGACTGACTGACAATATTTGCGCTACAAGGAAATTAATTTAGGGAACAAAAACACACACATAACCCAGTGTGCCGTCATAGGAATATAAACAAAGACAATGTGTGTGGTGTCAGGACACAGTGCAGAGTTACTCTTAATAATAACACAGAAATCTTAAAGTCTTTTATCTTTTTAATACTACATCAATTTGACAATGATGGCAGTTTTTAAAATTTCTAATTTCTTTCCAATCATTAGCTTTGGTTACTTTCAAGGTTGTGGAAGCTTTTTAGGACATATCTGTTTCTTTTAGCATTTAAGCGATAGCATACACAGTTGTTTTCTCTTTTTTCCCTTCCTCTTAAACTAAATAAGAACAAAATCACAGCTTGTCATGTTACACAAAAACCAAAAAGCATCCTGAAGGCCATCATGTGGTAGGACACTGGGCTTTTTCAATAAATGTTAAATAAAGCTTCCCCTCAGATGCTGTGATAGAACTGTATCCAAAGTACGTCATTCCATTTTCTCAGGAAAATGCCAAAACAATAGTCAAATTCCTGAGTAAGGAAATATTTCCTAGATGTGGCATCCCACTGTCTATTGACTTACAAAAAAAAGCACTCCGTTTACAAGGAATTTGTGTGGTAATTTAGTCATTTTTTACTTTACGCATAAAATCTAAATGGCTTATATGATCCTGTAAATGACATCCAAATATATGTCACGCAGGAGCTCATTCTCCTTACTGCAATGTGCTTATGTAAAATATATGAATTTGTAAAAAGCTGCTTCCTTGTATTTAGCCTGGCTACTGTTGACCAGCAGGGAGCACTGAATGTAGCTATCTAGTTTGCATCATGTGTTAAAAACACCAGTTTATTACACACACACACACACACACACACACACACACACACACACACACACACACACACACACACACAGTGAGTTAGCTAAACTGCTATCCATATTTTCCAAATTGAATGTATTAACATTCATGAATTAACATACACACAATGATGTTCTTCCCCAAACTCTTACCACATGCAATTGTAAAAGATCTTTATATTAAATTTTCCCTTCTCTTGACCTAGGAGACCCAAACCTGTTCCAGCATGACAATGTCCCTGCACACAAAGCAAGAAAGATATGGATTGCATGGTTTAAAGTGGATAAATTGGGCCACTGACTTCACCCCAGGCCTCCTCACCTTACATCAGTACCAGTTCTTTACTAAGACCCTGGTGGCTGAATGAGCATAAATCACCACAACCACACTCATAAATGTAAAAGAATTTAGGTTATTATAACAGCAAATTGAGTCTAAATGTTGAAAATTTAAAAGCACTTACAAATCATATGATCAGGTGTCCACAAACTTTTATCCATATACTGTTAGTTAACTGTATATACATTTCTTTGCGTATTTTGTTGCCCAAATTACAAAAGTTGTAGTTATTATATACAAAAATGGTTTAAAGGATTAATGGAAAAATTGCTTATTTAAAGAGCAGCATGACTGCACCCCTAACAAAGAATAGTAATCATACATGTCATACATTTCGGTGGGTGAGGTCTCAGCTGTTTAGATGTCTGATGCTGCAGTAGTAAAAACTGGACTGTTGCTTAGAACCCTTGTTCTGTGAAGTTCAACATAGCTGCTGTTCTGTGAAGCCATGTGGTAGAGAGTGGCTAAGAGTGGTGAGAGTTCATAGATTTGCTGGCTGTGATGATTGCTGTGAGTGTGCATGTATGCGTGTGTGTGTTCAGAAGGAAAGAGTGAAGCAGTGTGCAGCAGAGTAGGTGTGAGGTCAGCTTCCATGAAGGGAACGCTCTTTCTCTCTCTCTCTCTCTCTCTCTCTCTCTCTCTCTCTCTCTCTCTCTCTCTCTCTGTATTTGTGTTTTGATGGACACTCTGCTCCATGAGAGGACTCTTGTGTTCAGTTGGCTGCTTTGGAGGGTGGGAGGCTGAATGGGTGTGTAGCTGTACCCAGTCTCAGCTGGGAGAGAGAGAGAGAGAGAGAGAGAGAGAGAGAGAGAGAGAGAGAGCGAGAGGGGAAAAAAGCTGAGAGAGAAGGAGAAAGGGAAAGGGAAAACTGGTTTCTCAGTGCACTTTTTATCGTCCAGCACAAAGAAACCTACTTCTTCTTCCTGTCTCTTTTAGATGGATGAACACCATGAGCACCTTTTAAGGAGCAGATAATTCCCCTCCACCTGGATGTTCTCATATGAGCAAATGATCAGTGTCGGTGAGTATTTTTCTCCATCTGTCTTTCGTTCTCTTTCACAAGAATCTGAATCTCTAAAGGAACAAGAAAACATTAATTAAACCCTGCCTCAAAGCAGATGTTAATCTGGGAAGAGGCTATTTTTATTTGGACTGAAAAAAAAAATACTGGAAATGAACATAGATTTGTATCGTTATTTAGTGTTCATGTGATGGTTTTTATTATGTTTGTCATGAAGCATGATTTGGGCTGAACTCACAGTGTATTAGAGTAAAATGTGGTTTGACAAGTCATCTTTGACTATACATTTTTTTTGAATGAAGTTTAAAGGTGGAATCTGAAAAGCTCTGAAACTGACCTTGTGTTAATAGACTGCAGTGAATCACTGGATGCTGTTATATTTGCATCTGTAATTCTGCTTATGATTCTGTGTTAATATGGTGTATATATAGCAATCAAGACAAAACTAACAAATATACCATTAACATATACCAAACTTTTGGGGGGATTCCTCCCCCTCTTCTAATCCTGCAATCTCTGTGGAAACTGTGTACAGCTGTGAGATGATCTTAAAAAAAATAGGGCTGAAGGCAGAGCCATGTTCCAGGTCAGAAATATAGTGAGATCTGTTACATGCCACAAATAAAGCTTTTTTATTATAAAAGCTACAAAACAAACATTGTTTTTATAACTAACTAACTATTAAACCTATTGGGGATATAATAGTATTCCGTGTCTATTTTCATTTGTATATGAAACAGTTCTGCAGCAATATTCGCTATTCACTATTAGTGAAGCTAATACATGGATAAAAGTATTAAAGACTATAATAAATTGGGATATTTTATTACCCTTGGAATATTCTTATACTTAAACTACTGGTTTGTTTTTAAAGCTGGTCATACTTTATCTAATTACAGCAAATTAGTAACTATGTCTATATATGACAGATGCAGCACTAATGTTAACCAGCTACAACTAAATGCCAGCATTAATGTTAACCAGCTACACGCCATGATTACTCCCCTTCATGTATTGGTTATTTCGGTCACCTTATGTCTGGGTCCCTCTGGCTTCTCTGGCTTCATTCAAGCTCTTGAAAACATACCATAAATCATGAACCCCACTCTTGATCAAGGTTGTTTAGGTTTATGTTTTAATGCAATTTCTTTCCTTGTCTTGGCATTCAGCTGTTCTGATCTTGAAACACCTGATTTAGTTTGATTAATTAAACCCTCATGTGGCTTTTTTTGCTTCATCACAGCCTCAGGGCTTCTTTCTGTATGGAGTTTATGTTCTTCCCTATTTCTGTTTAGGGTTTCTGCTGAATTGTCCGGCTTTGACCACGTTCCAAAAAAACAAACCAAAAATTGAACTGGCTAACATCAATTATGTAAATGTGTTTATTCATGGTTCCCTGTGATGCGATCTCATCCAGGATGCA
Organism: Silurus asotus; assembly: GCA_024362625.1. Classification (NCBI taxonomy): domain Eukaryota; kingdom Metazoa; phylum Chordata; class Actinopteri; order Siluriformes; family Siluridae; genus Silurus; species Silurus asotus. The sequence continues at coordinate 3,173,470 of MU575040.1, forward strand.
TTCTAACCACACACACAGACCAAAATATATCCAGATATCCTGTACTCCAAGTTTTATGTCCCATGCTCTTGTTAAGGACACCATGCATACCTTCTTGCATACTTTGTCTGATACCTGATGGTGAAAGAATTAGCTGGCTAATGTACACAAAATTACATTAACATTGATTCCCTTTCCTTTTCACCTACATGTGATCTCAATTAGTATCTGATTTGAAGTAACCAGGTATGTTAATAAAACAAAGCTAGTTAATGTTTGGTTATTGTTCTGATTTAATTTCAAGTTCAGATCCACCTATCTTAACACTTGTCACTTATCAAGTTGGTGTTTGTAGGGCCTATTACACTCCAGATACTGATTTTTATCTTTATAAATTGAATGAAGGTAAATGTACATACTTCCTTGTAGGAGTGTATACTTCTCCAGGTACAGTAGCAAACATATCACTATTTCTTTCTAAAAGCCAATGATACATATTCCACAATAAACATGCTATAATAAAACTATGCTTTTTAATGTAAAATTGTCAACTACAATTGAAGTACTATGTACATTTAACAAGAAAAGCCTCTGATTGAGATCATAATACATTAATACTTCTATATAGAACCAGGACACGGGATTGCAGATAGAATAGTTGACACATAAGGCACATATTGACTGTAAGGTTTGTCCATTGCATATATAGAAATTCAGCATTCAGTCTTTCTGAAAAAATATTCAAATGAGGTATGGTGTTCACTTATGTGGCTAAACATCTGTGAAAAAAACATAAATGTCATTCCTATTGATGTCAAATCAATAGTTCACTTGAGGCAACCAAATTTCAGAAAGTTTCACATATACAGCAATATATTACAACTTCCAAATGTTTAGTTATTCATAGGATTATACTAAATTAAACTATTGCTAATTATTGTTTATGGTATAAATGATAACCTTCCTATGACATACTTTATATGTAACTTTTTGGTCACAAATCAGGGGATAATAAGGACATAAAGGAATACAGTATTCACCCATGTGGATGGCTATAACACCATCGGAGGTAATTAATGAAATTATAGTGAAAAAGCCTTAAGAAAATAAAACTGTGTCAATAAGCAATCATGGTGGCCATGTCACATTCAATAATCGGTCTATTTATGAAAAGCCACAGGCATTGCATAAATATGTGGAAAGAAAAACTTTCCAATATTTGAAACATCTAGGCTCAGTGGATTTCTTGAAAGCAGTGGATTACACATATGAAATAAAACAAATTTGATTAAAAAAAACATGAATGCATGTTTATCTTACAATGGAAATTGCTGGGTCAGCTTTTCATTTACTCATTTGTCTGATGCTTTTAGCCAAAGAGTTTCATAAGCGAGGAGGATTTCACTGAGTGGGCATATTGCTGAGTCTTTAGCACCCTAAGTGAACTCACTAAAATTATTTTCATACTTTTTATCTTTCTATATGGACTAAAATTTTTGGACACCTAAGCATAAATAAGATTTGTATATCCTAGTTGAACAGCCCATTCCACATGTCTCTATTTGCTGTAGTAATAACCTCAATCTTCAGCAAAATGTTTTATATTTTAAACTATATTTTGGAGTGATGTAGGGTAAAAAGGCCTGGGGTGCAGTCAGCATTTTCAGCATTCATTTAAAATGTGTTTGATAGGGGGAGGTCAGAACGTGATAGCGGGCCACTCAAGATTTTCCACTTTAACCCATGCAAACCACATCTTTGTGGAGCACAGCTTTGTGCAAGGGGCATTGTCATGCTAGAACAGGTTGGGTTCTCGTTGTTTAGGTCAAAAGAAAATGTAATGCTACTGCATCCAAAGACACTTGGGGGCCTCCAACAACTTAGTGGTAACAGTTTAAGTAAAAACCACATGTGGCTGGTTAGGTGTCCCAATACTTTTGTCCATATATTGTATATACATACACATACTGTACAATGTGCATAGAATTCTATATGCATAGAAATTGCTCAAAAGAAAAAATAGTGATCATAAAGTATTTTAAGAAAATCAATTAAAAACATTTCCTCTAATAGACAAGAAGTGCATGCTTGTGTGGGTGTGTTCAACATCAGTAATATATAGACCTCTGTGCTGATTTATCCCGCACTTTCTCTCTTTTTTGCCCTCTCTCTCTCTCTCTCTCTCTCTCTCTCTCTCTCTCTCTCTCTCTCTCTCTCTCCTTTTGTTTCTCTGACTCAGCTTGTATTACAGCTGTGTGCCATTACATCAACATCATAGTCAGACTATTTAAAAAGAAACCAAGTCACCCTGCTACTGTAAAAAAGTTATGGTGTAGAGTCATCGACTTTCATTTTCTACATACAGAATACACTGTACACATGAAATGTACAACTATTCTTTCAGAATTGAACACACTATATGACTACTGGTAAGATGTTTGGGCTAAAAATGGAGAAACCACTTATAAGGTATTCTGTATACACTGGCCAGTATACATCTGTACACAAAGGATTACATTGGCCAAAAATGAAAGTTACACATTTTAACAATTCTCTTTGTTGTCAAAGCCAATGTTGCAGAATTGTATTTTATTTAATTCTGAATTTAAGCATTATATTTCTGTAGCAATAGTGAATTCAGATAATTAATGTCTTGCCTGAAACTTGATATCTAGCTAACCCTTTTCCAAAGACGAATAAATGCCTATTTTGGATGTTTAAAGAAATACTTGCCAGTTTATACAGGATATCTACCAACCAAAAATCAATACTGCTGTCCAAATATTACCTGTGTGTGTGTCCTGAAATTTGAATGGAACGTTTCACTTTTTAAAGCAAAAGCTATTCAGCATACACCAATGTTTGGGTACTGAATTTGGGTGTTGAATCTAAACATCAACTAACTAGACCTTTTCTCATATGATGTAAGATCTAAAAGATCTTAATCAGCAAGCAGAAAACTATCCAACATTAGAAATTCCTGAAAGTAAAAGGTAAAAAAAAAAAAATCCTTAATCCAAAAGTACATGCTCTCTAAATGTGCATCAACTCGTATAGGAAGTCACAAAAAAACCCAGAAGAACATCTAATGAACTGCAGGCTCAGAAAATGTCTGATTCTTTTCTGATTCCACCATTAGAGATAGACAGGGTTTCCATTGTAGATGTGCAAGGTGAAAACTTTTGGTAATGTGACAAACATAAGAGCTTCTCTTATACTTGCTAAAACACCTCAATTATCCCAAGACATTTGAAACCATATACTATGGAGTAATGAACAAACTGCAAAACATATAGGTCCTATTTTATCTGGTGTACAGTAATGAAGCATTCTGCAAAAAAACATGATGATGTGAATATGCTTTGTTAAATCAGGTCACGGACAACTAGCCATAATTTTTTTTCAAGGAAAAGAGAAAGTTCATCATTAATTGGCCCGAAAGAAACTCAAGGCATGCTTGAAGCATAAATAAGATGCATAATAAAGAAGGTAATAATCAACTAGGCACTTTTAATCTTGTGATATCATGTGAATCTAAATTCATAGTATCTGTGATACAGCAGCTACTTACTCTATACAATAAATAGAGTACATGATCATTTTCTACATGTCTACCACTAAATGCTTAATAGTAATTAACTATTGTAACTATAGTTATATAAAAAATAACTATTATTCAGGATTTAAAGCATAGAGCATGGCAAATTTGAACCAAATACCTTTAAAATGATTAAATTCTTTTTCTAAATTTTTCTGCACATTAAAACTGATGGACTAATGGAACTTTACAGCATTTTTCAGTGGTTAGTGCTCAGTGTTTTGTATTGTTTTAAGAATATAATCACACTTTTGATATTACCCAAATGAGGATGGGTTCCCTTTTGAGTCTGGTTCCTCTCAAGGTTTCTTCCTCATTCATCTAAGGGAGTTTTTCCTTCCCACAGTCGCCCCAGGATGCTCATCAGGGATATATACATGTAATGCACTTTAATTCTTAAGTTCTGTAAAGCTGCTTTGGGACAATGTGCGATGTGAAAAGCATTATAGAAATAAACTTATTATTCAGCTACACCACTAGGCCACATTCACTCTGGCTGCTTGATTTCTAGTGTAATGTAACTTTGCTTCAGTAGGGTGATGGCTCTATACATACCTCTTTATATATATACCACCCTTAATGTATTAGTCCCATATACAGTAGATGTGCAAATGCACATACACAGTGTAATTTAAAATGCTCACAGAAACTCACAGAAGGCTTGGACCTTCACTTAACAGGTCATGCACAGAGAAAGATGAAAGGTATCCATGTCATAGCGTGATATTGAAAACATTATTTAGAATGACCATCAGAATGGCAGTTTATACCCTCTGCTAAGCACTGTAATTATTTTTCTATGTTGTTATTGCAGCTTTCATAATGCAAAGTTTTATATACATGACAGCTAGAATCCATAGTTCACTTGTTAGATCAGTTTGGGGAGAGAACTTTACGTTTTTGATTTATTTCTTAAATCTTTTTTACACAAACAATCTTTGAAGAAGGTTTTTTTTTTTTTACAAAATTCTATGAAAATCTGATTACAAAAATCTGATGTTACCTTACCATGCAATCCTGACTACTTTGATCCAAAAATTAACTCCATGACATAACTCTAACTACATTAATACTGGCTAACTATGAATAATTTGTAACATTTAAATCTCGCCCTGTATATTACTAGACTCTGATTTAGGTGACGTGTGAGGTCAATCTATGGTGAAGCTTGCAGACATATAAGGAAATATTCAAAGGCAGAAAAGTGGTTGTACTTAATTTCATTTGATTACTAATGAATAATTGTCTTTTTTAATCCTTTTTTAAATGCACACCTATATTCAGTAGTGCATAGTGTTGATGGGAATTCTCATTCTTTTTAGTGTCAGATCATTTGTCTCAGTTCAAATATAAGAGTTGACTAAGCTCATTCCCATTTTACACACATACACACACACACACACACACACACACACACACACACACACACACACACACACACACTGGATGCCCTTCCTAATGCAAACCTCCCCATTTATCCTGGCTTGGGACCGACACTAAGAGTGCACTGGCTTGTGCAACCCTAATGGCTGGGGTTGGTTCTCTGACCGGGGATCGACCCCCAGCCACATCCTAACTAGGGAACTTATATATA
>MU575040.1:3178934-3215118 GCA_024362625.1 Silurus asotus
ACTCAAATAAATAACTAACCAGGGAACCTATATATATATATATATATATATATATATATTTATAAAACCAACCACAGAGCCAAGTTAAAAAAAATGTTTTTTGTCCTAAAACTGACTAAAACCCCTCAAACATCACTATTGCCTGATTCTTACCCGTTTCACTTAAGCAAGATAATAGTCTAAAAGTTTTTGTCAGTGGGATGTCAATCAAGAGTCCTTATTAAATCCTAAGCTATAACCAGACATACATTCTTTAATTAATTTTTAGTAACTGCTTTATCCTGGTCCTGTTGCAGTGGATCTGGAGATTATTCCTGGAACACCGGGCAGAACATTAATGATCCATCACAATGGTATTATAACTAATAGAATTAAAAGGCTACAGTATGTTTTCTGTGTTACTTTAGAAGCTGTTTTGATCATCTTTTTAGTATGATGCACACAATGCATAACTTCTTTTGAAGCTTTTGAAACATGTTAAGTATTATGCAAAAAAGGTTCCATAGCACCAAAACCATACCAGTTATGTATTGTGTTTAAGATATATAATGGTTAAAGTTCATAAAATAAATTGCAACTATGGAAAAATATAAGATTATAAATGGGAGCCACAAAGATTCATTATGTTTACAAGAATATAAGCTTCACTTTAGCTTTTTGAGCATATTGTCTAAACACTGCTCTAGCTTCCAATGCGCAGTCAATTTCAGTTAAAAAATTCAAGTTTCCCAGTCAAGTCATAGTCATAAGGTACATTTACACTTTTCTTTTTTATTTGCCTGAACATGGCAAAAAAGAAAAGTGCCTTTATCTCTGCCTGTAGTCCTCTTGCTTCAAGAGAACACTCTGGATATTGGAAAGAGCCAAGACAGGACTCCTAACTGAATTTTCTAATTGCTTTCTCTCTCCCACTCTCCTTCTCTCTCTCTCTCTCTCTCTCTCTCTCTCTCTCTCTCTCTCTCTCTCTCTCTCTTCACAGAGCAGCCCCCTCCATTAGCAGCTGTGTGGAGTGGGAGAGAGCCTCCCTCAGCGGCCATCATGCCTCTGAGAGCCACTCAGACACAGCAGAGGCTAAATGGGAGAAGAACCAGGAGGACGGAAAGGGCCAATGATGGACAACGCTCCAAAAAGCTAGCAATCATCTCCCGATCTCTTCTTATCTGCAGCTCCAGGAGTACCGATGACACATCTTGCCCAGAGGAGAGGTACGGATACGAGAACTGGAAAGAAGGGTACCAAGGAGACCCTCTGGAGGCCAAGGCTGTACATTTGGAAATGAATTTCAGCAGGAGTGTTAGCCTGCAGGGATCAAAGTGGAGTGAGGATCCTAAGAAGAACTTACGGAGGTCCTTTTCCATTAAGGTAGGAATTATGCAGTTTTTTGTTATACAGCTTACAAGCTCATAAGATATAAAAAAAATAATAAAAATAAATATGTAAGAAATGTTTCAGGGTTTATATTTTACAGTTTTTATTTTTTTATTTAAATTCCACAGGTTTATTGGAAATCATTTTAAAACAGAGCAACACTATCGTTTCTTGCAGAGATGTTTACAGGGATGTTGTGCCAGTTCATAAACATTACAGTAGTAATGCATGAAACTCCACATGTTTGTCATATATATATTCAATCTTAATTCTAATTCTACAGTGATCGAGCAGTAATTGTTTTGATTAATCTACAGATCACTTTACAGAACATCACTATAAACTAACACTGTTTACCTTCATATTTATAAAAAAATAAATATATATTTTTGTTTAAATCACAATCACATGGTTTGTGTGTTTGGAGATTTGTTCTGTGCTGTGTCTGTGCTCTACCCATTAGACCTGCACAAAAGAGCACTTGTTTTAGTCTTTTAGGAATTGGAAACTTGTGCAGGTGTCATAAGACTTTTCGGTGATGTCATAGAGGCCAGAGACAATACGAGTCCCAAAGTCCCTATCATGTTGGCTGTCTGATACGTCAGTAAAACACCTGTCTGACCTTTGCACAGTGCTGAAACAACACTTAGACCAGAGAAGGCATTTTTTTATTACACATATAAAAACCTTTTTAAACAGAGGCCAACATAATGTTATTTTTTTTAACTTGACAGTGTTTGAGTTGCAAAAATTAATAATTAAACAAAACAAGTAATTTTAATTAAAACCAGACAAATAGAGATGCGTACCAATCAGCAGTGCACAATACTTCTGGCCTCACCCACCCTTGAATAGTAAGTAGGCACCATTAATTAGTAAATAAGCACCAACCAAACAGATACAGAACCATATACCTGTTTCACACCTTGCCACTATCACACTCACATAGTCATCCTCAGCCATTATCATAGGACATCCAAAAATTCAGTTTATCTTTGCAAGTACCAAATACATTTATTACAGGACAACTGGCTAATTATAAAGTAGTCTTGAAAAGCGGTTCAATAGACATTGCTTCTTCTATTAAATATCAGGTTATGAGCTATATGAGTCCGAAAGGAAGAATAAGTATTACCTATATTTGGTTTAAATGCACAGAATATCATTTTACTGTGGGTTTTATATAAGACTCAAATAAAAGACTCGGCAGTTGTTTTAAAATGTATACAACCGCAGCAATAACGTGACCCTCCAGCTAGCTTTTGTCGCTGAAAAGTTCATTATCATGTGGCCTCGTTGTGAGTGCTCTAATAAATGCTCTGGCTTGTGGTTCATGCTGTAATAAAACAAAGCTATTAAAGCTGTAATTCACACACGTCAAAGTGTTAGAGAGGGGAAGAAAGTGGTCTCTCTATCACAGAACATAGTAGTACCCTTGTTTGAGTTGTTGGTGGTTTGTATTGCGGCAGGAAAGCAGTTTCTGGAGAATGTGCATGGCTACCGGGGAGGAGTGCGGGCCGCTCGGACCTCAAGTGGCCGATAACGACCTTCAGACTGGTGACAATATAGTCACTGTGCGAAACGGAGGCCAATTACACAGGTAATAAACGAAAAACAATATAATCTGATCATCAACCCTGCCTTCTTTCCTTCTTTATGTGCGTATGGGGGATGCTGTTTAATGGTTTGTGTAAACACACACACACGCACATACACACACACACACACAAAGAATCACACAGACGAACCCACACACTTGCACATATGCACTCACATAAATACAAGAGGGCTAATGGACATTATGCGCTCTTTTCTCACTCTCTAGGGAGACTTATATCCACTATGGCGAGAGGCTGACCCCATTTAATGGGCAGCTTTTAAATGGCCACACAAAGCTCGAGTCAGAGAAACAATCAGCCATGAGAACTGATCCCAGAACAGTTAGTGCTGAGGTAAGCCACTGGATTTACCACTTCTCCCATGTTTGCATGACACTGATTCGAATATATGTCCTTTTTTAAAAGTGTAGCTGGAAAAGCTAGACCTTACTCAGCATGACAAAACACCACATCCAAGTCTGCTACAGAAGAAGATCCCTGTATTGCTAAGCTAATTCCTAATGTACACGTGATATTTTCCCACTAACAAAACCTCTCTTGTCATTATATAAAAAAATGCCTGGCTTCCAAACCCATGCTGTTCATTTGACTAAAAAATGAATCAGATATTGTCAGATTAAAAAAAAGTGCAGACAAACATTATCATCTTCTAAACATGAATAAAAGCAGTGTGTGAGGAGAATTTGTTAGCAAGCTATGTTAACAAACACATCTTTGAGGAAACTGGGCTAGCTAAACACCCAGAACTTTGACCTCCATTCCTGATATTTTGTTGAAGATAAACAGTTGGTCGCATCCAGCTGGAGCGGGTTGAATTTTTGGTGTAAACAGTTTTTTTGTGATTTAATACAGTTCTTGTACTGAGCTGTTAGTCTTCATTACTTCCAGATCAACACTCGTGAAAAGGGTGCCGTTCTGGAAACTTGGTACAGAGATGTTTGTGACTTTTCTCTGCTTTTCCATAAAGGTTTTCAGCTCATGTGAAAACAGTGGGCCACTAAACAGACATTCACCAGACTCTGTGACCTACAGGAAGGAAGTAGTTGGAAACAATGTTAATTTAAAGGTAACACCTTCTCTTTTCCACAATAAATACAGTACTGTTGACTCACAGTATATACTTTCCTATTATTGGCTCGCAGTATATACTTTCCTAAAATGTGGAAATTCTAGGAAGAATTGGTTATTCTGTTATAATGTGCATGGCATTTTTTCCGGAAGCTTTGGATCCAGTTTTCCTCTTAAACTTCAAATTAATGCAAAAGGGATAATGTTAATTAAGAGAGTTCATCCAAACTTTGTTGTTATAAGAGCATTAGCTCTTCTACAAAATAATTGTAAGGCATAACTGTGGGCTTTTTTGTTAATTCTGCAACAGAAGCTTTAGTATAGTTGGGCAATGTCAAGTGAAAAGGCCTGGTGAGTAGTCAGTGCTCCAATTCATACCAAATATATATACATTTGTACCTTAAGGCACAGTGAAATTTTTCCTTTGCATATCCCAGAGATGTTAGAAAGGTGGGGTCAGAGCACAGGGTCAGCCATGATGCAGTGCCATGGAGCACAGAGGGTTAAGGGCTTTGCAAGTGTGGCAGCTTGGGATGCTGGGGCTTGAATCCTTGACCTTCCGATCAGTAACACATAGCCCTAACCACTGAGCTACCACATGTTGTTATGCATGTCCCTTTATGAGAGGAGCATTGTTTTAGAACTTTTAGTTCCACTAAAGAGACATCATAGTTGCATACAAAGACAATCTATACAGTTGTATGCTTCCAACATTGCAAAAACTGTTGAGGAACGAATTACAAATGGTCAGGTGGCCAATTTGTGTATTTTTAAATTACATATTTAACGAGATATTCTTTTAATAGGTGTTTTTAATTGGTAAATATGTGGTACTAAACTATTCCTATGTGTGTGTGTGTGTGTGTGTGTGTGTGTCATATATATATATATATATATACACACACACACATACAAGACATTAAGACATTTAACTGCTCAAGTCAATTCCATTGCCAGGTACAGAAGGTACAGAAGGGTCAGCCTGCAAGAGGAATCGTTCGAACTCTACAAGTAATAATCACACACAAATATAAATTATATAACACACAATCATTTGTTCTATATTATGCCTAATTTGATGCTTTTTTTTTTTACACGTTAATTATTTTTTTTTGTCAGGTGTTCACCCATACTGGATTGGTGATTTGGATTCCATCTTAATGAAGACACCAGAGCTGTTTCCTTGTCATGCTAACACTTCTACTGGTATTTATGGAAACAGGAAATCTCTTTCTCAACAACTGGAGTTTCCACCCAGCGTTTCACAGGTGTGACAGTAAGATTACATAGTGTTCATTTAGAAATTATTAATGGATGAGACTTCATTTCTCTTAATATTGAGGTTGGTACAGTATCTCACATGATGAGATCTTAATACATGAGTAAATTCAACACAGAGAGTTGACCAAACCCAGGATCAACACCCTTGAGGTGTGCTGACCACTCTGTTACTGGGGGAATATTTATTAATGTCACAAAAGTCTACAGAGTGGATTAGAGGTAGTGTCCTTCTTCACTGCAAACTTCTCTTCTTCTTCTTCTTCTTCTTATTATTATTATTATGTTGTCCTTTGTACTGATGAATTTGCTCTCTTGATCTAGACCAAGTGTTATAAAGTGGTTTGTGTTAGCAATGTACAAAGCTGCGTGTTGCACGTAATGTCAAAAAGAAATACAATTAAATCGCCACAACATTTAGGGCTACAGATGAGATCCATTATTTAGCTCAGATTGATCAGCCTTGTCATTAACAATCACTGCTGCAGAAATATGTTTACAGAAACATATCTGATGCAGATATGACCTATAATATAACTGCTCCACTTAATGAGATTATAATACAGGAATCTAATCATAGAACATATCAGCGGTTAGTAGCTGGACTCAGTTCATTGTTTTTTTTTAATAAGGCCACACATTTAAATTTCTAAGCAAGGTTTAACATGCAAAAGAATGAGAAGTGATTGATATTAGCTACCTAGCTATCTACTAACTTAACATTACATATTTATGGAGAACAATGCTGTTGATTCAGATGTTAATTTTTGGTGGTGCACAGACTGTTGAAAGAGTTGGGTTTTGCAGGCCTTGTGTTTATTATGCATGCAAAGGATCAGTCTATAGTGGCGGTGTTTGTGTTTTTTAATTACACTAGAATGCAATGCTTACTGAAAATCTTTAAGAGCCTTTCTGATATAATGCTGCTCTGTTTGCTCTGTTTGACTTCATTGTTTGTTCCCTTTCTGTTCTAATCGCTGTTTTGACAAGAGCCCAATGAGAGTACCTGTCAGCTATTGTCTGTTTTTTTTTTTTTTTTTTAACAAGAAGAAGTACCAACTCTGATCACTACAAAAACATCCACCATCTATTTACAATTGCATGCTGGCATGGTTACCCCAGCAGCTTTGTGCATTTATACCCAGGTATATAGATAAATAATGCAATGTTTTACTAGCTGTTAAACTCAAACCATTCTGTAGAGTTGAATAACAGATTGTGACCTCCAGACAATAAGACATTCAACATCTAAATAACTGAAAACCTTCCCAATTATTAGTCATTAATCTGAGACTTGTGTCTGCTATATAACATGATGAGCTGTTTTTTTTTTTGTGTTAAATTAATATACTGTTGCTTTTCTATCACTTGTTATACTGGTTCACTAAAATATTGACTATTTAATTTTTTTTACAGGTTGTCCCAAGACCTTCTCGCTCACTTAGTTCAGCACATCTGGTTCAATCCAGCAGCAGTGTCCAGGCCTTCATAATCTGTAATATAGTCCTAATGAAGGCACCAGGCAAGGTGATTATGTGTTTTGTAATCCTATCTTTACAGTGTTGCCTAATTATTATCATCAACTAACTGGAATTCAAATATTGGCTTCAAATATGCACTGTTTCTCCTAGGGTCTAGGTTTCAGTATAGTTGGAGGAAGGGACAGCATGTATGGTCCAATGGGAATCTATGTAAAGACCATTTTCCCTAGTGGAGCAGCTGCAGCAGATGGGCGATTGCATGAAGGTACAGATTAAACACAAACGCTTCACACATTGATTGACTGATGCTTCGATTGATGCTTTTGGTTTAGTATCTTCAATTCGATTAAACAGATATCTATATATCCCTCTATCATTTATTAATAGATAATGCTGTTAAGATTAATAGTTTTACTGACAAACATGCAATCTATGGTTTATTAGTCTTTTAAAAAAAACTCCAACATTCATGAAATCATCCCTTTTTTTTGCAGGAGATGAAATTCTGGAACTGAATGGAGAGTCTCTGCATGGTCTTACTCATGAAGATGCTCTACAAAAGTTTAAAGTGAGCTCTTAAACATCTATTCCTGTATTTAATTTAAATGAAAATGCTGTGTTATTTTTATTTGTTTGGTATGAAGAAAAAATATATAATTGTATTCTTTGATGTAACTTTTAGTAATTTGGTATCAAACACTAATACATCTATTCATCCATCCATTCATGCATATGTTCAGCCATGCAACTATTTTTTCATCCATCAATCCATACTTTCATCCATGTTACCTTTCTGAGCATTCAAACATCATAACCACATGAAATTATAAATCACACCAATTCATTTATTATTTATCCATCCACCCATCTATCTATCCATCTGTTAATCCATCCATCTATGTAACCTTCTTGAGCATTCAGACATTAAAACCACATGAAATTTGTAATCACATTTAATCATTCATCTGTTTATCCATATATTCATCTTTTCATCCATCTTTTCATCCATCCATCCATCCATCCATCCATCCTTGTTACATAACTGTAAAATATTAGAAAATGCATCCAGCCATTCAGCTATAGTTGATAACTCTCAATTTACCTCACAACATCCAAACCTGGTCCAACGATGATTAGACCGTTGGTCCAATTTGCCCCCAAAAATTCGATTGTTAAATTGCCAAAGGCATGATTGCTTTCCTTCAAAGGGGTGCCCCTACTACTCTTAATTCTTCCAAACATGTTTTTATTCAAGCCATATGATGCCATTCCTGATTTTATCAGTTCATTTATTTTGGTCATTATACATTCTATTTGGCTGAACCCGAATACCTGAAGCTACATCTGTCTTATATGTATAAGGAAGAAAAACCCCTGACTACATTATGATAACACTAAAAATATAATTCACACTGTCCATCTGTAGTTCTGTTCATCTTCTCTATCCATGCATCCATTCATCACTCATCTACTTTTTTCCCTAATTATATTGTAATCATTAAACAAACCACAGTTCGTATGCATCCATCCATCCATTTGTCCATGTATCCATCATTGTTCAAATCCATTTTCCTCCCTCTCGCTCTCTGTGGTTTTTGAAGCAAGTGAAGAAAGGTCTTCTGACACTGGTGGTAAGGACCAGGTTGGGTGCTGTAGTTGGCAGTCAGACACAGGTGGCCCAGCTGTGTCGCTCCAAGTCTCTGAGCTCCACCACAGGTATCAGAAGAGCCAGTGATGAGCTAAATGACTTCCCTAACTTGGGCACGCAGGCCAAACCCAGAGACCGTATCATGATGGAAATCACCTTGCATAAGGGTCAGTATAAGTGTATGTTAGAGCAATGGATATAACATTACCAATAAATATGATTTTTGGATAACAATCTGTGAACTTGTCTACTTGTGTGGATAGAGGTTGGTGTGGGCCTTGGTATCGGGTTATGCTGTGTTCCATCTGCCGAAGGTGGAGCTGGAATCTACATTCACACCCTGTCGCCAGGTTCTGTGGCCCACATGGATGGTCGCTTAAGGTATGGAGACTGATTTGGGCCAAACAGAGACTATATTTATATTTTATGTGGCACACTTGTAAATTTTTTGAGATTCACACTATTCTCTTTCCTGTCAGTCAATCTTCAGGTCACTTTGTTTTTCAGATGTGGAGATGAGATTGTGGAGATTAATGACACTGTGGTTTGCAACATGACACTCAATGATGCATACACAGTTCTGAGTCAGTGCAGCCCAGGGCCGATTCAGCTCATCATTAGTCGACACCCTGACCCCAAAGTAGGTTTTAGCAGTAAATCAGTAATCTAGACTTGTAAAGCTTTTTATGCACATTTTTTAATCTTTATTACTTAATATATTCAATGTAACCAAAAGTCAGTACTGAGACCTGTTTGTGTTAGTCAACTATTATACCCATAGCACACAGTATACCACATTTTGCAGGTTTGTACATCTTAACTCACACAATTTGCACTTGATCATTATCACACTGCAACACTCTTTGCTTTCTGTTTTGTACACCGCCATGACTGCTCTTACATTATTTCTTTAACATAATTTCTTGCTTAACACACTCTCCTTATTCTTCATCTGTCGTCCAATGATGCAACTTATGACATCAGGAATGCTGATATTCAATCACTTAGATTTATGTTCTGTATTCCGGTAAATTATTACATGCTTTGTGAGTTGATCTGCTGTATTTAATTTAAGACCTGCCCAGGGACTACAGATGGGACCATTAGATGAACTTTGGTGCATCTCTTGTAATACTGATTGATGTCAACATTCCTGCTGATGCATGGATTGATTTTCCAAGTCAAATAAACTCTAACAAATTCAATTTTAAAGTCATTTTGTATGTTTGCATGCGTCCAGGTTTCTGAACAGCAGCTGAATGAGGCCATTGCCCAGGCAGTGGAGAACAGCAAACTAAAGAGAGACAAGAGTCACTGGAATATGGAGGGTAAGAATGATTTAGCATGGATAAGCATAGTCAGTGATATACAAATTTCATATTTATTTTCTTTTACAAAAAATGCATCTTGTTAAAAAAAATTTAATTAATTAAGAAACACAGTAGATCATATTGAATATATAAATTGAGACTTAAGAGACTGGTGTCGATTATGTTACTGTTAAGCTTAAATACAGCCTGCACAAACCTACTGTACGTATAACCGCAGGTCTTAGATGTACTCACCCATATTTATGCAGAGCACTTAAACTGTCTGGTTGAACTTGTAGGTCTTTTAAAAATCTAATCTTAAATCTAGCCTCAGGTCTAAGGAAAATGGAGCAATGTTCACACAACAGGACCAAGTGTGAGCGCTGCACAGAGCGAAGTCACAGCCAGATGAGCTGCAGGCGACCCCAGAAACCCATGATCCGTTCCTGTAGCGAGGGTGCATACAGCCAGCGCAGTGCCCTAATCAGTGGCAACATGTTGCCTGTCCCACAACACCAGAACGTCACTCGTGTACACAGCATGGATGCCACCATTACAGCCAGCTCTGAGGTTCAGACCAGCAGAAGGCCATCACCAACTTCATATACCGATGACGACTACAATGTGCCCTACAACTCTCAAATGAACTTTGTCAGTCACGAGAGGTGCGATGCAGGATTCGGGAGGACTAGGGGTTTTAAGGGTAGGCCTCGCTCTCTACCACGAAGGTACTATCGACGGCAGGGTATCACCCTGGAAGGTCCACTAACCGACTCAAGTGGCTCTAGTGGAGGTTCACCAGTAAAAGAGGAAGATCCATTGCCATCACAAAATTGCCAAGTAAGACTTGCGTAGTGAAATGTCAACATAGCAGGGTTAACTATTTTACAAAACTGTAACCTCCTCTAAACTTTTTGCTCTAAAACAAACTTAACAGAGGAAAAATACTGCATGTTTGTTTGTTTTACCTGTTTTTAACAATTAAAAGTGTTCATAGAATTCCAATTCTGTCTAAAAATTCTTAATATAATGCTCTCATAGACTGCATTTTTGTGTGTGTGTGTAAAACATACTTCTGCAATAGCACTAACTACCAAAGGGGAAGATGTTCAGATCAAATGAACTGCCCATATACGGTAGTTAAGTGAGAGGAGGTGTGATCAACTTGACTACAAGCCTCTTTTGGCATATATAAAGTGTGTGAAAGCACTGCAAAGTTGGAAAATATCTAAAATTTAGGAAACAGGTGCATTTACTAATTAGATTTATTTTGCATTTGTATATCCTAACGCATATAATTTACACATATTAGTCTTTAATATGCTGTGATTTATCTTGAAAATCTTGAAAATCTTTGACCTTTGTGTGTTGGGATCAAGCAACCCAACAACTCAAGAGTACTTTTAGTGTTAAAAGGTGTTTTGATTTTATAACATTAAAACTAAAGGTTTTTCAGTCTATACATGAGTCAAACAAGCCACATATTTCCGGCTTTATGAAAACCACAACGGTTTTACCATGCAAAGTGGAATTCATAAATGTCACTGAGGGTACAATCCAAGTTGTTTGAGTTGATTCATCTTTAAACCAAACAATCATTGTCCTGTTTTTCCTTTCTCTACATGCTACTAGTTGTTCTGCAATATATACAGGGCTTTGAGAAAGATCTCAAGGCTTCTGTTTCAGAAAGTATGTGGTGTTTTACTACTTCCGCTTACTGCTCTGGCAAATGTGGTGCATGAGGATGACAATAAATTGCACAGAACATTATGTGACAGTTGTTGTGTTTTCCCTTGTCTTGCTGCTTAGTTTAGGAATGTGTTTGCAGTATGTGCTTGGGTTGTCTGTGCATGCATCAGTGGTGCATGTGGAAATTATACTGCAATGCGTTTCTACACCTTTCAAAAGGCATTGAAAAAAAAAAGTGTTGTGATCAACTGAGCGTTTCCTGTTTTTGACAGGAACCGGATGAGCTTTCAGAAGAAACTAAAACAGCACTCTCTAAACCTGTCACTGCTAATCCGGCTGAAAAGAGACTCAGGGAGGGCAGAGTATACAGAGGTATGCTGTCAATTTGATTATTGTGTCTGTCTACTTTTATTGACTCTTTCAACATTATTTTAAAATTGAACTACAGAGATGATAAATATATAAATGCTTGATAAAAATCTAGATTTTTGAGATCCATAGTTAAGTAATGTTTTCCAGTTAGGTTTGCTGTTATAAATTTTTTTTTCTTATATTTTTTTATTGAAACCATACAGTAGCATAGCTGTTTTGTTGAATGGTCACTAATATATGCTGTAATATATGCTGTATACATTACTGCCATTTCAGACTCTCGGTCTCCCAATCACCTGTGCAGTCCAGCTAGGCGAGCCAGTCTGAGACATCAGGACTGTGTGGAGTTAAACCCTGATCAGGAAGTTGACCCTTGGGTGAGGCTAACAGACAGTCTTGAGAAGCGCCTGAGCCATCGGAAAATCATGAGTGACCTTAATGGGAATAATGAAATGAATGGAACATTCTCAGAGAACACAGATCCTATCTCTAGCTCAAAGCCGGAGGAAAGTGATGCTGTTAAAAAGGGCCCACCAGTGGCTCCAAAACCTGCTTGGGTGCGCCAAAGTCTTAGAAGCATTAAGTCTGGGAGGTCTCCAGCTGATGCCTTTAAAAGTCCCCGCAAAACTGAGGATACTGGAAGGACCTTTGGACTTAGTCTGAGGGCCACTTCATCACCTGCAACTTTATCTTTCAAACAAAAGCTCAGCTCATTCGAAAACTTTTCTAACACTGAAGGGACAGAGACACCAAGCAGAAGACTTCTGCAGAGTGAGAGAAGTCCTGCTAGATTTGAGAAAGCACAGCCTGTAGAGACTAGCAAGACGTGGAAAAATAAAACCACTGTGATTAACACACAGGACAGTGACCAACCTTCTTCATTGGTAGATTCAATCACCACCAGTGAAGCATTATCTGAAAAAGAACAAGTAACCTCGAAAAAGACGGATTTCCAAACTGAGATTCCAAAAACAGATGACACAGCTGCAGCCACAAAGCCAATTGAAGATTCTGTAAGCCCTCTAGTAGAGAATCCTTCTACATTAGAGGATGAAAATGAAACAAATCCTGCTCAAAAAGATGAGGGATTAACAAGTTCTATTCAAATAGATGAGGAGGAAGCAAGCTCTGCTAAGAAAGATGATGAGGAAACAAGTCTTGCTCAGGAAGTCACAACCCCTCTTGAACATTGCCCTAGAAGGTCCAGCAGTTCTAAAGATCCTCCTTCACAAAATACATCTTCACTGGAGGGCCACAGCAGTCACACAGCAAGTTTAAGAACCAGGAGTCTACCCCTGAACACCTCTTCTCCGGATGTCCACGGTCAAGGTGGTCTGGAAGGGGAAACCCTTCAGATCATCTTGTCATTCAGCAACCAAGTGTCCCATGCCTTGATGCGTTCCATGCAATCCCTTCCACAGTCCCCATGCGTAAAGCTTGGCAACCCATTGACTGCACCATCTGAAACCTCTCACCAAAACCCAACAGAAGAGGACATTTCTTTGTCTGAGTCATTACGCTTACAGGCACCAGACGGCTCTGAGAAGGGGTTCTCTGTGAGGTATGATTTGCTTTTAAGTTTTCCTAAAAGCTAGTAAAGGGTGCTGTTGTCTGTCAGTTAAGACAAGGTGTCTTTACACATTTAACGTTTGCAGTTTCATCTCTTCTGTGCAAAGAAAGATAAAGGAACTGTCTGATGTAAGCCTAGAGAGGAAATGAATCTTGGTCAACTGCAATGCAATAGACATCTCTATCTGAAGTTCTTGTTCCGTAAAATGATAAGAACATGTAAGAACTAGCAATTGCTCCAATTAGGAGGTGCAGATTAATCTTTTAGCAAGCAATTGAACTTTTTAGAGGAATGCTTTAAAGTGTACAACTATAAAGTAAAATCAGTTGAAACTTCTGACAAAAGTACGGGAATGGTCGGATATCAGAGCAACAGTTCAGGACTACAAAATTTGTTTTTAATTTGGCACTTAGCCTGGCTGAGCTGAGAGAGCGCACTATTGAGAGAGGGGAAGAGGCCGAGAAGACTGATGGCGCATCTGAGCGACCTCTCAACACACCCTCTGCAGTGTGTGCCCAGTCCGTGATCTCGGCAATTCCATCTCAGGAGATCCAGAGGCTGATCCAGGAGGTCAAAGATCTTGATGAGGACACCCTAAAGGTGAATTAAATAATGATTGGAATGATACATAAAAAGTGCAAGCTATTAAATGTTCTAGATTTATTTTTATTTTTTTTAGCTATGAAAGCCTCATGAATATTCAACATTAATATACAAATTTACATGGTTTATCCTAATGGTGGTCAATTTTACTACACATTATATATCATTAGGCTATGATATATTTTAGCATGCACTATGAAATACGTATGATATTAGACTGTAGTTCAGAATGCAACTGACAGGGTGAGGTTTCTGTGAAGAATTTTCAAAAGCAACCTCCGGTGTTCGTGCTGTGCAGTGTTAGTGGTTACGTACAGGAAATTCTCCAGAACAGAAGGTTTTTAGAGACAATTTTTTTTTTTTTAAACAAATACGGAGACATGTGAGGAAGCTGAATGCTCTCAGGTATGAGATTGCTGAGGTATAAGACATTAAAAACACTTTAATCAAACAACTAGCTTTGCAAACTAGTGTGAATTATTTTCTTATAAGGTTATATATGGTTACATTTTATTTTCCTTTCACATGACCCACCTTTATTCTCTGTCCCATAAACCAGAAGTAAGAGGTAAAATGAGAATATTGCTGAAGTATTGCAGATACACACTGCAATACTGTATATGGCATTAATACTTGGGAGCGAATCCAGCTCAATATAATTACCAGTATACTGGGATCCAAAGCAAAGTCAGCCCTTATCTGTAAAGAGCCTGCCTTAGTGCAGGAGACTGCAGAGCCAAACACATTAGCAGCTGCTGTAAGAAATGCTATCGCAAAGCACATAAAATAGTTGTCATTATATCAAGATCCCTTAGTAGCAGAGGAGACGTACTCCTCAAGCTTTCAAGCCTCTCTTAGTGTATTATTTCTCCACCCTCCCTTTCATTGCCTTTGGTAAAGTGCAGCTTCTACACTTCGACAGCGATCCCTGTTTTCCCAAAGGAGCTATTGGCTATGGTGAATGTCTGTAGGCATTTCTTTTATAGAGGCTGTATATCTGCGAACACTTTTAGTTGCTCTTTTGGAGCAATTACCTGTGTATCATGTACATGATTGATTACTTCCTGAATTTAATTTGCCAAAAAGATTTTTTTTAAACTATAGCTTATTAACCAAACCTTTGATAGAGCAATGGCATTTAACAGATTAGAAAAGGGTTATCTTGAGCTGTTAGCAAAAGTAAGTTAACAAACCTGTCAGGTTCACTATGAAGGATCTGGAAATCTTCATAGACACAGCTGTTATTTACACAGTGATAAAAGTAAGATCTCTTCCTGAATGCTAATCATACTCTAGCACACCATATATAGCCCCATCTGGCAAATAGATTACAACTGCAACATTAAATGACCTGTGCAGTAAAACACCACCTTTTAGTCATTTGGCCCTCATATGTTTAAATGGCTTGAACATACTTGCTGACAGATTTACTATAACTCTCATGCAGCAACTGGAAGATATCCATGTAGTGATCCTGCACAAGGAGGAGGGAATCGGCTTGGGTTTCTCTATCGCTGGTGGGATCGATCAGAACAAAGCAACTACAGTGAGTAAGACCTTTTCATCCGGGTTAGCATCCACTACTGCATGGCTAATCTTCTCCATCCAACCACATGGTTCAGTTTAAATGATGTTAACTGACAGTTATTTAGCAAAATAAACTACCCAGTTTTCCAATCATTTCTGATCATCAGTTATCCACTTGCTTTCAGGATTGTATTCATTTTCCAAAACTATCTTAAAGCTATATCAGTTTGTAATCTAATCTTGACCCTGTAATCAGATAACGTTTGGAGAACTGACCTACTACAGTGCTTTTAGCTCCATTAATCCATGGATGCTAAGTACATTTTTAAAACATTTATTATTTATTATTTCTGACATCTAGAGCTACAGAAAATGCAGTGGGTTTGGCCTGGAGCAAGGAAAAGACTCTGTATTCGTGGAGACAAACCTTTGGCATTGTTTGAGTTTTGTTGTTATTTTCCTCCTAATTTGCAGGTTCACAAAATCTTTCCCAACGGCTTAGCTGCTCTGGAGGGCACCATAGAGAAAGGAGACGAGGTGCTGTCTATTAACGGACAGACCCTAAAGAACGTGGATCACAGCGATGCTACAGCAGTACTTCGGCAGGCACGTGAACTCAAACAGGCTGTGGTGGTGGTATGCAAGAACAAAGACACAGAAAGTAGCACTGATGCTAGTACTACTGAGGCCAGCTGTAGTACTGGCACAGAGCAGAGCCTCACAGGTACAGTACCAAACAGCTAACCGCCATGTGTCTGTTTTTGTCCAATAACAATAATGTTTTATTCAGTATAATTGCTATTAAACTGTATGACATCAAGTCTAGATTATATCGTTTTCTGTTTTACTAGATGAGAGTGGGGATGTCCTGACTCTAGAGCTGGAGAAAAATGAAGGTGGAGTGGGTTTTGGGCTAGAGGGAGGAAAGGGCTCTATTCATGGAGACAAACCTTTGGCCATCAGCAGAATCTACACAGGTACTAACTTTCAGTTGTGCAGTTAATTGAAACGTGTAAATAACTTATCAGAAATAATAAACAGAGTTTTCAAGGAGCAGTTTGACAAAAAAGTTGTATCCATTGAAAATGTTTCATTGAAATACTGGTGTCTTACTCACTTTCTACCTTGAAGCAAGTTATCTAAGGCTAACATTTTAATTTAATCCATTAAAAAACAATAATTTGAACATAGAATAGGACATTCTATTAATGACAAAATTTTGATTCAAGGTTTTTGTTTTCTGAATATCAAGAACATTTTAAACTAATTCATAACATTTCTCCTATCAGCTATTTGTTTGGTCACTGAGTCATATGTTTAAGGCTAGAATTGTTTTCAGATGCGAGTGTGAATTTCATGCAGAGGGGGAAGCAGATAGGTGTTGATTTTAACCAAAACTGTGTTTTTAAAACTGTGATACTCTGGGATGTGAGATCTCATGCTGTAAAACATGCAGTTTCATGGGTCTTGGTTAAAGACATTACTGCCATAGTGTAAAAAAGCTGAGCAGTGGGTTTTAGTAATTTATTAACTCAATAAAATTTCATTTTTAACTGAAGTTTGAAATAAGGCAGTTTTTCATGTTTGGCATAAGAGCCTGGAGCTTGACACCTTGCTACCAGTTTACAATTAATCAGCGATAAATATATATAATAAATATATATATATATATATATATATTATTGTGAAACCTGACTTTTCCTATCATATATGGGTCGACCTCCAAAAATGTTATCACAAAAAGGTTGGAGTTACACATTTGTATAGGATGTCTTTGGATGTGGGAGGAGACCCAAACCCTCATGGCAACAAAGTGAGGTAGATAATGATATGGTTTATACAGGTAGGAGTTTGCCTGAGAGGAAGTGCAATATTTTACAAGTAGTATTTTTCTTTTTTGTCCAAAGTATTCTTTCAAGAGACATTGTGTAGTAATGCATGGGTTTATTTGTGTTGACAGGTAGTACAGCAGAGCAAAAAGGCCTTCAGGTTGGTGATGAACTGCTGCAGGTCCAAGACTCTACAATGCAAGGCCTTTCACGTCTTGAGGCTTTGACAGTCCTCAAAAGCCTTCCTGATGCATCATTCATAGTTATAGTGAGGAGAAAGAAAGCAGAGCAGACCTAAATTCTGAAAGTACACCAAGGTTTTGTAACAGTGAAAGGACTGAATTTTGGGGGAACATGTGCTACGTCCAAATTCCCCTAATGACAGTCCTAAGTACTGTAGTATCCAAGATCAGAATTAGAGTATATCAAACTGTAGTAAAAATGAGTATCACAAATGGTTTACTATTAATTTGATCTTAAGTGTAAGAACATTATGTTATACACAATCCAAAAAGTGTTTTTAATTTGAATATATGGAATATTGAATAAAGAAAAGCTAAAATGCCACGAGACGTTTTTCAACAATGACAGTGTGTGTAACTAGACAACGCCAAATAGAGTACATACTTTTAGTGCATAACACTGTAAAATTAGGTGAATTGGGATGCAGCAATAGTTTTACAATATACAGTAGAGTACAATAGTTTTTAAATGACAAATCCAACTTCATGCAATCTTACTATCAGGGTTATATTTATGTTAATTGGGAGTATTAGTGAGAATATTTTAAATATAGTTAAAATAAATCTAGTATTTCCTATTATAACATTAGAGCAAACACACTGAAAAATTATTAAAACTATTTCTAGACATATTTGACAGATTTCAAGGTCGAATTATTTTGTTTTATTTTATTGTTTTATACAGAATGCATTTTTGCTACTTTGAAGCACTTATTAAAAAAAAAAACACACATTTCAAAATGCAAGGATTGAAGAGATAAAAAATAAAAAGTCAATAAATACTGTAGGATTAATAATCTCATTTTTGTTTCAGCATAACCTTATAAAAGTTTTAAATACTAGATTAATACTATAAATCTAATATTCAAGATATTGAAACTCGCTTCAATGCATTTTTTTGGCCATGCTCCATTACATTACATCAGAATGCATGTAATGACTGCTGAAGACTGAAAAAAGTAAACAGCATGCAGAGTTATTTTAATTTGAATGTTTTGCATTAAACAAACAGAAACAAGACACAATACAGGAAGTGGCCATATGTGACATTTCCGACTGCCAAGAGAAGCATTTGACTGTATGAAAGCATGTGATTCATGAAAAAATTGATCAGTGTTCATGTGTGTCCAATCTGTCCAAACTATTTAGCACAGAACATCTTTTAAACACCCATTTGCTCAGGACGTCAATTAATGTTTACAAATTAAACATTAAAACTAAACCCCAGCATCATTAAAAACCCAAAATGGACAAATATGAAGCTTTTAATGGTCTTAAAACAAATTATTGGTCAGGAAATTAGAGAGAATTAAACACATTACACTCCTGAGACCCTTTGTATTGCCATTTAAATGGGTAATTTGAAAAGTTACTTAAAATGTCTACTTGCACACAAAGGCAAAATCATTATAACGATTCAAATGTTTGATTCAAAATTTAACACTTTAATTTTCAGAACATTTCCCAACTACTCGTCAATATTTCAAGCATCAACATTAAATAAAACATTGATTTTTTTCTGTAAAGAAACTAGCTTTAGATTTAGCCAAAAAGCTTAACTATCAAGGAAATCAGAATGGAAAAGCTATCAAATGCTGTATTTGTTTCATTCTTGATCATTTACTGACCAATGATATGTTGTTAAAACAAAAAAACGCTTGATATTTAAACCTTTTCTGCTCAGGAGTGTACTATACATGCTATAATTGTTGCTATTGATTTTGTTCACCTGTGAATGAAGCATATTTCAAGTTGGTAAAAAATTGTACACTCAAATTTACACCCACTTTGATTAAAAACACAATCGACTACATATATAATCCTGAAATCTAATTGCTGAATCTGGAAAATGCTATCATTTAGGCATGAATGGTTTCTAATCAGATGTGTCTGAATGGAACATTCATGAAAAGTTGTACTTCTTATATATCGTTAATGTGTTTCTGCCAATTTTGTTGTGTTGGTCTACATTAACTGCTTTTCATCAGACACTCAGGACATTTAGAGTATTGTGCTGATGGACAATGGCTAGTCTGGCATAATCAGTCTTTTAAAAGCCTATGGGCCTATAACAAACCAGCAAAGCCTATCAATGCAATTTATAAAGGATACTAATATATCCGTGTGAAAGACGCCATACAGAACCGTTCTCACTGAACTTCAGGAGAAAAACTTTTAGGCTTTAGAAAAGACCAATCTAATGATCACTTAAAGAATCAATAACTGGTCTAAGCAACTTCAGATGGACTTTAATGATCTATTGGAGCATAGCACTTCTACATGAATTAGTCCGAAACTGAGATCAATACACATTCAAATATTTAGATTCTATTTACATGATTCAACTCTTTCTGGTGTAATTTTTTTTTTAATAATTGTAAATAAAAATTCAGAAGATTAGCCGTGTCAAAACAGCAACAGTTTGACTTTTCCTTAATTTGCTGATCCATAGAGTTCTTGTGTTTGTACACTTGTACTAACATGGTCAGGGATTCCCAGGAACTTGACATTCTCAAGGTTTCCTGTTTTGTTAAGATTTGCACAAACACTGTATAGATATATACAAATTTAATATTTATATCAATATAAATTTGTATTTAATCAGATTCTTAACAGAGAAGATTTTAAGCTCAGAATAATTTAATGTTTACACATATGCTTACAAAAACCAAAGATAGGGGGCATTGTTTTTAATGGTCTGCCTTTACAGTTTATATTCAAGACGATACTGTGGGCTTTGTGCCTAATTACAACCATTGTCATTGTCAGCCAATGAATTTATTGATTTCTTGAAAAGAATCAGATCACCAAATTTTAATAAAATTGGAAAAAAACAAAACAATTGAATTCACATTAAAGATTACATGCTGTTAGTTTTTGGTTATTGTATAAAATAAGCTACTTATGTATGAGAAAGCCCTGTTTTTATATCTCTGTATGTCCCCCCTCCCCCCACAAAAAATACAAATAAATTCCCTAATAAAATAAATAACTATTCAACGAGTTTAATGTTTGCACTGCAATGTGAAGTGATTTTAATTCATGTAATAGCCCAGCAAATATACAGCTTAACCACACACTTAGCATACACTTTTTTAAATAAAGTGGGACACCTTAATTTTTTCCAGCCATATGTGATTTTTTTCCAAACTTTGACCAAAAAGTTGGTGACACACAATTGTGTAGGATATCTTTGGATTCTTCAGCATTACATTTTCTTTTTAACTAAACTAGGTGACCCAAACCTGCATTAGTATGGCAATGCCCCTGTGCACAAAGCCAGCTTTACTATGATATGGTTTACAAGCGTTGAAATGGAATTGAATGGGATGGAATCAAATGGCCGAATTCACCCTTGTGGCAGAATGAACACAAAATTCCACAAGCACACTCCAAAATCTAGTGGAATATTTTCCCAAAAAAGTGGAGATTATTAAAACAGTAAATTGGGACTAAATGTTCAGATCCAAATATGTTTCTCTAGAATTTTAAGTGTAGATAAGATATACTTTTCCCACAATGGAAACATTTCTCTTTTACAGCAGCAAAGAAAAAGAAATGTAGAAATGTAGTTCATATTTATAGAGAATGTGCTGCTGACCATAAGATATAAATGTGTTTCCGAACATCTCACTACACATTTAGTCCCCATTTGCATAACCTCTACTCTAATGGAAAGAGATTTCTCTAGATTTTGGAGTTTGCTTGTTGACATTTGAGCTTTTTCAGCCACAACGCCGTTGGTGAAGTTAGATACTGATGTAGGGTGAGGAGGCCTGTGGTACAGTCAGAGTTCCAAATCATCTTAAAGGTGTTCAGTAGAGTAGAGTTGCAGTGAAAGATCTTTCAAAGATCTTTCACTGCAACCCATGAAAACATTTCTTCTTGATGCTGGCTTTGTGCACAGTAAGTGATTTAGTTCTTCTAACCCAAGTGAAGGGAAAATGTAATGCTACCACATCCAGAAGAAATCTAAACAATTTTGTACCTTTGTGATAATTTTGGGAAGAACCACATATGGCTGAAAAATTCAAGTGTCCCAGTTCTTTTTGTCAATATTGTTTAAGCTGCAGTTTCATATATGCACCCAGTTTCAGAGGTGGGAAGTAACGGAGTACAAATACTTTGTTACTGTACTTAAGTAGATTTTTCTGGTATCAGTACTTTACTTCACTATTTATGGAGTAAATAGTGACAACTTTTTACTTTTACTCATTACATTTTTACACAAATATCTGTACTTTTTACTTCTCACATTTTCAAAACAGACTCATTACTTTAGTTTTAATCTAAATATCTTTAATATTTGGTAAAATATAAATATTTCTTATTTTCACTGCGCGTTGATTTCAGCCGAACAACCGATTTCCTGTTACTGCGCGTCTTTTTCAATCCGCTGGTGTATAAAGTCCTGACCCTCACTCTTAAAGAAGATAAAAATCAGCAGGCAGAAGGCAGTTAGAAGTTTGGGGTTAATGTGGATGAGACAGAGGGAGTCAGTGAGGAGAACATGACTGAGAACAGACACATTCATGATCATCATCATCTTTTCTCTGCTTGTGTTCTATATGTGGATCTTCAGCCTGGATACATTCATTGTGTAACAACATTTTTAATTCGCTTTAAATATATATATATATATATATATTTGGCTGTCAAAATTAAAATGATTGTAAACGGCACTAAATGTTATTAACGCTATCAATTCAGCGCGCATTTCTGTTTTTACCATTTTTATAAAAAATATAAATACATAAATAAATAACTAAATATAAAAAAGGCGAAATTAAAACCTCCCGCAAAACATACACTTATTCACGACCCTTCTTTACTTAGATATAAAATAAATAAATAAACTCCACCAAAAAATTATTTTAATCAGTAAAGTTTTGTTTTATTTCTGCACAAAGTCTCAAATCAAACACCAAAATCCGCCATGTTTTACACAATGAATCCTCTAGGTGGCGTTTTGTGGGGAAACGTGCACTTCTGGTAGATGCCAAACTGCATTTCGTTGCTGTGTACTATGCAATGACAATGATCTATCTATCTATCTATCTATCTATCTATCTATCTATCTATCTATCTATCTATCTATCTATCTATCTATGTCTGTCATGTTTTATAGTGCATGTTTTATCTGTTTGTATAAACTGATTTTAGCAAAGTAGATTTTTGTTAAGATTTCTTTTCCCCTAATCAAACAAATTAACACATCTGGGTGACAGATTTGTCATATGTAGCATTTGCTTTATCTTTGTCTTGTCTTGCTATGATAATCGGTCTTGAGTAGGGCTACATTGGTAATTGCTATATACAGTATTTGTTCTTGACCCTGACTCTATTAGCAATGGTTTTGGTTTGACTTGGACTTCACTAATGCCGGGCTCATTATGTGCGATTTTTTTAAAGTCCTTTTTTCCGATTGTTGCTTGTCAGAGTGTACGAACATAAACCTCAAGTCACACTGTAGAATCTCAGATGTCATAGTATTAGAAAGAACAACAGTCAAAAACTGGGGGACACAAGAAAAAGACTCATCTGAAGTTTTACTTCATTAGACACATTCAGACCTGACTTCTCTCGCCTTACAGTAGCTAGCCGTAAACAAAAACAATGTGTAACATTCATTTGGATCAATGACATGCCTTTTGCATGATCTTTGCATGATTTGTCTACCTAAATGTATTATCAGGGTTGGGGCTAGTATTGCATTTACATTTACATTTGCGGCATTTAGCAGACGCCCTTATCCAGAGCGACGATTGGTTCTTGACGGTCGACGAAGAAAAAAAGGGTAGGAGACTGAAATCTTCTGACACTGTCAGGATTTTGGATTTTACCCTAGGATTACAGGAATCTTTTAAGGATTTTCAAAATTAGTCCCAGACGACCAAATCGTGGTTAAAATCGCACAGTGTGAGCCTGGCATAAGGTGTTCTTAAACCCAATACTACAAATTACAACCAGGAACAAATGGCAGAGCTGTAGCACAATGTGTAGATTTTCTATTTCACATAGCTACCAGAAGCAAAAGACTTTACGAAGCAATTACAAAGTACATATGGTGCTGTCTGTCTTTCGGTGAGTGTGATCCTGTAATTTTTATCAAATGTTACCTTATCATTTCTATTTGATCCTTTAAAGTAGCAATAGTGCAAACAATCACTGGAGCATCTGGAGCCACTTCAAGGCACTTAAAAAAAAAAAAAGAACCTGCTGTTTGACCCTTGCATCTGGAATGTTCTCACAAACCGCTGCCTTGACCAGGCCTCATCACTTTAGAACAGACCACACCGACTTGTCTTGCTGACAAAAGACAAACAAGTCAACAGATGCCAGTGGTTTAGAAGGTCATCATTTATTCATTGGAAGCTGGTGGAATACATCTTGTGGGATTATATAAAGGGCTCTGTTTTGTATTTAGGCAAACAGTACAGTAAAGGCATTTTGTCTCATTCTAACATTTAACAGAGATGACAAAGAAATCTAAAATATTCACTAATATTTATTCATTTGGTATAAGCTTTTAATCCAAAGTCCAATCTAAATGTAGATCTTAACAAGAATATGGAAATTACATTAGATTTTAGGCAGTTCAGTTATTTCACATCACAAACTCCAGACCAGAAGCTCAGAGCCTCAAGAGAAAAAGAACAAAAATCAAATCCTAAACAATTTTCCTTTAACCCAAATGACAATCATTTTCAGATATCGAGCTCAAATCATCTGCAGCAAGTATAAAAATATATGAGATATTACTGTATGATGATATAGATGGTATTTTGGAATGTGGGTTGAGAAAAAGTTCAACCAAATTAGCTGCATCATCCGAATTAGCTGCATTGTTATAGAGGACATCAAACATGTTTTTGGCTGTGTGTACATTTGGGATAAGAGGAAAATTGGGAAAATTGTGCAATAATAATAACAATATTAATAATAAATCAGAGATTCCGATTACGGTATCAGTTAAACATAAAATTACCAAAAGTCGAAATATCCATTCACATTTTTAAAAATGATTTACACAAACGTTCAGTAAAAAAAAAATCTAAAAGAAAAAGAACAATGCCATTTTCCACACATTTTAAATATATCTGCTTCTTGATGATCCAGGCACTCAAATTAATGCCTCCTTTAAAATGAACAAACACATTTATCGCCAATGGACATGCATTGCGGATAATTGACTTCGCTGAGCAACACACAGTCATGCTTTTGAACAAAACAGTAAAGACAGGTGACATAAAAAAAAGAAATCCCACCCGCGCATGCACTTTTGCCGCAAAATTACACACACAAACGGTATCAAGTCATTTTTGTGCAACTTGGAACGATTCAAGCTTTCCATCATTATGTAAACATCACAGTGAAATTTCTGACTGCTGTATACTTTCCTTTCGATCTTTACAGTTTGCTGCTTGAGAATCATGCTAGTTGTGCCTTCCTTTAATCTTTATACATGTTTCCCATTCTTTATTTAAAAAAATTTGATGTATGTTATTTTATAAGCATTTCCTTAATACCATACTCATCACATTGGACAGTGCAGGAATACGATTAAAGCAGGTAACACCTATATAAACAGTTTTAGCTGTAACTTGTCTGCATGTCAGTTTTCTTGAAATTCTTCCAATTTGACTAGGCAAGCAGACACACACACACACACACACACACACACACAAAATAGGATAGCAGGCACGTACAACTAGCATTTAAGCCAGGGATCAGGAATGTCAGACAAGATTGAAAATTGAGGTAATCAGTTCAGAAGTAATATAAAAGTAACCTAAAAGCTGGAATTCGCCAGTACTTAAGAAAAACATGAGGTTTTTAAGTACAGAGTATGCTGTTCTTATGTTTCCAAGAACTTGCAAGTAACATCTGTGTGACTGCATGTTTGAAGTCGAACACGTTTAGTGTTCTCTACCTGCTCAGGCACACAAAACTAACTAACCACATTAAGCGGGACTTCAGACATTGGCTGGATTCAAGTTTTATGCCACATCAGTATGTATCCATGTGTGTGAAGGTGATTATACATACAACATACTGCATTTTATGATAAAAAATAAATAAATTCCCTACTGTGATTTAGCCGTGTTCGGATTTGTTAAATTTAGAAAATAATTTTTAGAATAATTCTATCAAGTTTAATTCCCGTTCTAAATGTTGTCGCTGCCTTATAAACTATTGTAACCATATTACATAAAGTAACTGTTGCATTTAGTGTGAGACAGCTGTAACTGACCATGTAATTCTCTCACACACACATGTCTCCCTCTTATAACTATTTTGTTTATTTAAATGAATGAATTCTATATCCAGTGTCTTGCATATAAAATAATGAACTAAAAATAAGCTTTTTTAATTAATTTCTTCAAATTTTAAGAAGAGCAATCCTAGGTGTGCATTTTACAATTTGATAATTTAGTCAGGAGTTCAATCACCAGTATCACCAAGCTGCCATGAGCCCTTTGTGCTCCAGGGGCGTTGTATCATTACTGACCCTGTGCTCTGACCTCAGATTTCACTGTGCTTTATAGTAGCGATCCCCAACCTTTTCTGCATCACAGACTGGTTTAATGTCGGACAATATTTTCACGGACTGGCCTTTAAGGTGTGGCGGAAAAATACAACAAAATAAAATGATACGACCGGCATAAAAACTAGTATTTTTTTAAATATAATAATTAACGTGAATCCATTGTGTTGTTTTTAGGTTTATTTTGTTGGCATGGGGGTTTGAATTTAGCGGTAATGTATTATGTGTTAGCGGCCGGAGCAGCCTCTTTAAGAAGGTAGAGGATGGAGGTAAGACATGTGACCGAGGCATCTTAACATGCATCAAGAGTGAGTCATAGACAGGTGTGGCGGAGAGAATCCGGGAATTTCCCAAAATAAAACATCGTTCAGCATCAGATAATAAATAAAACGGAAATAATGTAAGTTATGTATTCTTTCTGTGCGGCCTGGTACCAACTAACTGTCTGAGGGTACACTTCTGTAAAGTGTAACAAGTATAAAGCCCTTTCCCTTCCTTTCTTTTAAACACACTCCCCAAAGGCAAACATTCTCTGCCCCATGTCGGGTGGTTCTTTGCCTCTATGTCATGCACACCTTTCCATTATATTAGAAGAAATTGTTTAGTATTATAAATGTGAAACCAAAATACTTACAATGCAAATTAAAAAAATAGTTCTTCTTCTAAAATTAAAATCCAAGCTTACAGGGAGTGCAAATATCTGTCTATTTCTCTTTATGCCTCCATTTGACTGTTGCATAACACTTGAATCCACCTTTCAGTACCACACCTAATTCTA
The DNA here is from genome assembly GCA_024362625.1 of Silurus asotus. Lineage (NCBI taxonomy): Eukaryota > Metazoa > Chordata > Actinopteri > Siluriformes > Siluridae > Silurus > Silurus asotus. The sequence goes on from MU575040.1 coordinate 3,205,865, forward strand.
CTCATTGCATTAAAAATGGTCAGATTGCACTATTTTTTCTGCACTCCCTGTAAACTGGAAACAAATATCTGTCTATTTCTCTTTATGCCTCCATTTGACTGTTGCATAACACTTGAATCCACCTTTCAGTACCACACCTAATTCTACTCATTGCATTAAAAATGGTCAGATTGCACTATTTTCTCTGCAACTATATGAAAAAAAGATTATGTATAAGGGATTCACACGTCCCATTTTTTTTAAAAACATGATCCCAACATCAGAGCTGTTATCTGATACTGAGCCGATAGTGTCTATATACATAATAAAAGGTGTTGAAAAGGTGTAGATATTGAGACACCCTGTTAGATTAAAGATCTTTCAGCTAATGACTGGGTCATTCTCACAATACTCAAATCGACTCCCGTTAGCATCTGTTGGTAAGTGATGCAAAATTTTACAGGCACCTACATGTGCAAGATTCGTGTTTGTTTCAGGCAACATCATCACATTTATGGAATGTTAAAAACACCAGCGGATCAGATCCCACATTTTGTTTCTGATTGTGAAATGGCAAATTTGATCGGATTCCACTCGTATCCAGTGACTCATACCATCATCAGTCTGATGTATGACGATATTCAGTATCAGATTGGTGTATTTATGTCATATCAAGACCTTTTTTTCTTTTGGTAGCAAAAAATAGCTATCAAGCCGTATTTCTTGCACCAAATCTCATTTCCTATAACGTGCTCACTTTAGTGTCAAAAGTACAGAACAGAAAAGTAACTCCTATAAAAACTGAGGCTATAAAATTAAACATAGTGATGTGGTGTTATATCAAAATAAACCATCAGTGTATTGGTGTGATGTGCGCAATGTGCGCTCTTACCTGCCCATGCCACATTTGTGCTTTTATCTATAAGTGACAGTTATAGCAGGTGGTTCAAATTTGTTGTCCCAATCTTGCTTTTGTAATGTGAAGTAATTTAAGGCCAATGATTCGCTTATATGGTCCTTTGGATCATGCCGAGTGTGTAATTCTATTACCCACAATCCCAGTTTGCATGTAAAGTGAGCTTTTAAGACATTTATGTGCATGTTGGAATTATTAATTTCTTTCATTACGGCTGCCCGTCGTACAGCCCAAATATTAAAACCTACCTGAAATTGCTTTGGCAGTTTGAACAATAGACCAATAAAAAAGAATCCTCTTGTGAGCATTACAAGCAGGTGGACTAAGAATAGGTAACAGTTGAGAAAGTATCCATGAGAACATTTTCAAACATAACGTTTGTCTATGTCTATGTGTGTGTGTATGTATATATATATATTTTTTTTTTTTTTCAGCCATATTTGGTTTTTCCCTGAACTCTTACAATAGGTTGGTGTCATGTCTTAGGATGTAATAGCATTAACTTTTTAATTTACTTGAACTAGGAATCCCAAAACTGTTCCAGCATGACAATGCCCCTGTGCACAAAGCAAGCTCCCTACATTTTTGCTTCACATGGGATGAAGTGAAAGATCTTAATTGGCCTATATTAGAACTGTCACTGTGGCTACTCACTCCGTATCAGACATAAGATTTGTTTTACACTATGCATGTAAACGCTAACATTGGCAGTTAACCAGGAAGTGGCTAACGCTAGCGCTATGGATTCTTCAGTATTTTATATCCAGCTTCAAGAATTTTAGGGAGCGAATAAATGAAGGATCGAAGGAATGAAGACATTTGTTAAAATATGCTGAAATAAGTAGAACGGTTAAGTAGGGAAGTTCCTTTTCTGTTCTGTGCCTTTTAAAAAAACTAAATATAAAAAAGTGAACCCAGTGAGCACAATCATATTTAGAATTGGTTCAAAAAGAAATCAGTTTAAGAAAAGACTAGTGTGTGTGACTATTTTTGGTCACACACACTAGACGTCAGACTTTGTAGACATTGGATCAGAAAGCCATAACCAGGACTGACTTAAAATTTTGGTTGGAATCAGTAAAGAACATAAAAGTGGGAGTTTAGTGCTCACTGGATAAACACACAAGGATCAGAAAATACCTTTTTGTTGTACAGTTATGGATGTGGATATTCTACAAAAAGTGCCTTTAGTGCTTTTTGAGAGATTTAACAGCTTTACTGAGGTTCGTGTAAAAGTCGGTCATACTAACGGGGAAGAACGAATCCACGATGGAACGAGGAAGCAAACCTCCAAGATCGGTCTGGAAGAAGCTGATAAGCTGGGTTTTACCTGCTTCCCTGTGAGTTACAGATAAAAAGAAACAAAATTCACATATTAATTATATGAATAATAAAACACTTATAATGCAATGTGGTACTGTGTATTACAGTATGTACAGTATGGATAAACTAATGTTTGCATCTGATATTCATATAAATCTAATGGAACGTAATATAGCCTATGCTCATGTATTATTTTAATATCATTATTGCTTTACTATCAGTTAGTGGTGCAACGGATCACAAAACTTACGGCTCGGATTACATTACGGTTTCTGAGTCACGGATCAGATCGTTTTTCGGATAAGCAAAAAAAGTTGAAGAGACAAATATTTATATAGCTGTTTATTAATTACAAGGAAAGTTACAGGGGGGAAATGCTCCAATACATGCCATACGAATAATGCGGGGGGCTTTTCAAGTTCTTCTGCTCTCCTGCTAGCCGTTGTTGTTGCCTGATTAACACGTTTTTACCTGAGCACGATCGCTCTGTGTAGTTACACAATGACTTAGAACGCAATATCGGCAAGAAATAAAAAGTCTATTATTCGTTAAAAAATTATAATTAATCCGCAAGTGTAGAAAATGAGCAATTAATCCGCGGTTCACTTGCGTGTCGATCTCTGAGTTGCGATTCCGTTGCACCCCTACTATAAGTATTGCCAATAATTCATCTCCATCGTTCTTTTATAGTTTTACTTATTGCTCTCTAATTAGGTTTGATGTCACTACGTGCACAACACTCGCCTCTAAAAGAGAATAAGTCCTTTTTAAAAAAAATTATGTTTATGTAGATGAAGGCATCTCACTGGACCAAACTAGTTACAGGGCTAGAGATTTTCCCTGATTTCTTGCAACAAAAGAAAAAAAAGAACAAAAAAAGAAAAAGGTACAATGAAAACATATTGCCTAAGTGAAGAAATGTGTTCATTGTCCTTGCGTCAAATTCAAGTCTCATCTGTTTATGGCACTTGTGAAAAATGTATATTGTGAAGTATAAGACATAATTACCACTATGAACTGTGAAGTTGTAGCGATATGATCACTAATCATTAATGCTTAAGTATTAACAGGTAACTGTAAGAGCAACTACAAATCTGGACCTTGCAATAGACTGTACACTGCCATTTTTTCTCATCAGAAGGCACATAAGAGATAAGAGGGTTTCTTTTAACCCTTAGGTTAGTCCTCTGTGTGTGTGTGTTCTATGTAAAACGATCTCGCCTTTGTTTCTGGCCAGGTGGTGCAAGCGTGGCCTTGCAGCATGATCCTGATGTTACTTGCAGCCAGATTTAATTCTATCTGGCTGTAAATTGCTTTAGACAAAAGTGTCAGCTGGATCAATAAACCTGAACCTGTATTACTGAAACTCAGTTCAGATGTGTAATGTACATTTGAAATGCTGGCTGTAAAAACAGTAATAGCTCTTTGCTGCCATCTGCCTTCCTTTGCCAGAGACAGGCACTGCTTGTTGGGGAAAAAAAGGTTACTGAAATCTAGTTACCCTGGTACAGGCACACAAATGCAGCCGCATGGATGATTAAAACCGCGCACGTAGCCGGGCTGCGGAGGACAAGCTGGATGGCCCACATTAGTTGCTACAAAGAGATAAAGGGAAAAGAGTCTTCTAAATCAAATTCACAGACAGTTATTGTACAAAAAAAAAGCAAATACTGACTCAGATTGTGGAATAAATTATATCCAGGTGAAGAAATATGTGGAAATATTAGCATGTTAAACAGTTATCTGAGGAATGGCTGCTGTATAAGTCATTCATGGTGAAGGAGAAGTAACCTTGCCACCCTTCAGTCCATCTAAAGGAGAAGTGACCTTTACATTTGTCTATCCATGTAAAGTTAAGTGCGTCTTCTGTTTTGTTCGAAAGTCCTAGTGCAGAGGGGCATGGCTTTGTGCCTTTGTGACAAAAGCATGTAAATCTATTTTAGTCTGTGCAGCTTTAACTGGCTTTGTACATGTCAGTCTCAAAGAATGAGGTGTGGCTTTCAATCTTATTTCAGTTAAAGCTGCACAGACTGAAATAGCTTTAAATGCTTTTGTTATTGGCCTCTTCATGTGTCTGTCCTACTAAAAGCGCTCTTCTTTGTGATTGTCAGTCTCACAGACGCTAGATAGATAAATGCTTTATGCTTGTCTATCTTGGAAAAAAGGAGTGGCTTTAATCTGGTTTTTTTTTTGGTATTATATCTTCAGCTTCTAGACATGAATATCATATATTGCAATACAGCTATATAAATACAGAGATACAGATTTAAATCAAATCATTTAAAAAAAAGAATAAATGTGATACCATTTGATGTAATCGTTCCATCTTCATATTGCTTGACTAATATAACGTCTACAAAGTCTCGTGGCGATATAACGCCCATAGCAGCAGAGGGAGTAACAGTCCTACACACTGTAACATCCTAAAAAAAGGAATAATCAGAAATATCAGTTAGACATGGAAGTAAACACATGGAACTCATAAAATATTAAACTCAATTGTACAGTAGAATCATATGTGCCTTTTTACTTGTGTTGCCTCAGGTGAGAATTTTTGTATAACCAAAGTCACAACAATAATCTAGTGTGTGTGCTCAGTATATCAATGTATAAAAGCCAAAGTCAAACAAAAATGTAAACCTTACTGTAGAAACTTGTTCAAGCAGCTCAAACTTCTTTACGTTGTTGTCCCATTTGAGACGAAGCCCATTCGGATCTGGTTTCAAACACTCCCAGACTTTCTGTGGACTGCCATTGACGATCCCATCGCCCTTATATCTACAAAACAGATGATCAATATAGAACAAATATTAAATCTTAGTAAACAGGCTTAAACAACCTCTGTAAATGCACAAATTCCTCATTTCAGTTGGAAAGCCACAAGTTGCATATTTACATTTAATACATTTGGCAGGCGGCGTACAGGGCGAATTACAATTATCTTCTATATATGAATGAGCAGTTAAAGATTAAGGGCCTTGCTCAAGGGCCCAGCAGTGCAGCTTGGTAGTGCTGGGAACTGAATTTACGACCTTCTGATCAGAACATCTGCAACATCTTATCCACTGAGCTACCACTATACTGAATACTGAAGTTGAAGAATAAAACATGGAATGTACACTATATAGACGAAAGTTTGTGGACACCTGGCCATAAGATTCGTATACACATTTCGAACATCCCATTACTGTTATAATAACCTTCACTATTCTGGGAAGATGTTCCACTGGATTCTGCAGTATAGAAGATTTGTACTCATTCAGCCACAAGGGTGTTAATAAGGTTAGGAACTGATGTAAGGTGAGGAGGCCTGGCGTGCATCCGCGTTCACATTCATTCCAAAGGTTTTCTATAACCTTTGGTTGAGGTCAGAGCTCTATAGCAGACTCAAGATCGTTCACTGCAATCCATGTAAACTATATCTTAATGGAGCTGGCTTTGTGAACAGGGGCATTGTGGTGCTGGAACAGGTTTGGCTCTCCAAATTCAAGTGAAAGTACAATCCAAACAATTGTGTGCCTCCAACTTTGTGTAACAGTTTGAGAAAGAACCACATCTGGCATTTTGTCCATATAGCGTAAGTCATATATATGAATAAATGTACGAATGAATGTGCCAGCAATTGTTACACTTTTTTTTTTTTTAAAGCTGTGCCAGTTGTTTAATATTGACCTTGATTTCATATAACTTGAATAAATTTGTTCCTAATTTGATTTTAGATTTAGTTCATGTCCACAGATGCTGCACAGGGACGACACTAATGCAGTCACGTGTTGCAGCCATGCTGAACTTCACGATCAGTACAGGTGGTGCTATTATTATGGGATGCATTGTTATAACCTGTGTTTTAGCATTCGGTGTATTTTACTTACACATTTCCTGGGAATTCAGCTGAAGGGCGCCAATAAACAGCAACTTCATTCTAAACAGAAAACACACACACACACACACACACACACACACACACACACACACACACATACAGTGACCGGCTTTTTGTTGTTGTTGAATAAACGAAACATGTCTTATCTAAACTGTAATGTTAATACACCAAGAAGGGGCAAAATGGTATGAATACTAACCGATTTCTTACAGATTTTCCAGCCGGATTCGTCTTTCCTGTAGCTCAAAAGACGATCTGCAACAGAATTCGCCTTTTCCTCATAATCCATACTGTGTGTTTTATTTGCTCTACAAATGCTGCCCAAATGAACCGTGGCTTTTTGTCATTGGCTAACAACGATAGATATAAGTACAGCGTACAGTCTTCGAGCTGATGCTTGCTATTAAAAGCATAAACTGACACTTATAGCGCGAATAAAACCCGTAAATCATACATTAAAAAGAAAGAAACCCTGACAGCTCATTCATTCGTTTCTGTTCAGTCAGTCAAGTGGGGATAACGTACTACACGCAGTGCGCATGCGCGGAAACCTTGCGCATGTGCGGTGTTAACGACATGCTATAAAGATGGGGGACGTACTGGATTTTAAAAATGCGTCAAAAAAAAAAAAAGGCATATTTAGAAAAGTGTGTGTGTGTGTGTGTGTGTGTGTGTGTGTGTGTGTGTGTGTGTGTGTGGGGGGGGGGGTTACCTTTCATTTATATTTTATACTTATTTATACTCTAAGCTATATTATATAGTACTTTTTAAAAGTGCAGATGTCTTTTATTTAGTATTTATGTATTATATGCTGTTTTCCCCTTTAGTGTACCTAGTATCCCAAAACATCAGGACACCTGACTTTTCTAGACATTTGTGGTTCTTCCCAAAACTGTTACCACAAACCTAGATGAACACTCCTTCCCTTAGCTTAACTATTAGACCTAAACCTGTTCAAACATTTAAATGCTCCTGTGCACGAAGATGGTAAGCTCACAGGTTTACATGGTTTGGAGTGAAAGATCTTGAGACGCCTGCTACAGAACTCAACCCTATTGAACTCCTTTGGGATGAACTGAAATGCTGAAAGAGTCCAAAACTCCACAAGCACACTCCAAAATCTAGTAAAACAACTTCCCAACTTGTAAGTTCTTATACCAGCAACTGGAAACAAAATGTGGAATGAAATGTTCAAAAAGCGCATACAAATCTTACCGTCCACATACTTTTCTTCATATTCTGTATAGTCCAGTAAGAATGCATTCTTATTTTAATTTGTATAAAGAGCAATTGCTATCTAATAGTCTCAACTTCTTTCAAATAACAATAATAGCATTGGTATAAGAGTTATATTATTTATATTTCAGATCTAATGATCTTTTTTTTTTTTTACTGACACAAAAACTGCCTTGCTGTCTGTTTTTATCTTGTTAATATTCATGGTATTCACGGATCACTGAATATGGTTATTAAATATGTTATAAACTACATTTACCCCTGTGTTGTTTATACTTTTCCATTTCAAAATGTAGCTATTTATTCAATGCTCAAATATGTGAACAAGTGTCTGAATAGTCATTGTTATTGAACTATCTTTGTTTGAATATATACTGTATATACAGCGGGTAAAATAAGTATTGAACACGTTTTTTTTTTAGTAAATATGTTTCTTCAGGTGCTGTTCACATCGAATTTACTTGTTTAGTTGTTAACAATCCATGCAATCCACAGAAAGAAATCAAAGCAATCAAACCATAGATGTCCATAGAAAAAGTTATGTGTAATAATGTGAAATGACACAGGGAAAAAAAAATTAAACACTCTAACTGAAATTTAATTAATACTTCTTACAAAAGCCTTTTTTGGTATTTATAGCTTCAATACGCCTCCTGTATGGAGAAACTAGTTGCATGCATTGCTCAGGTGTGATTTTGGCCCATTCTTCCACACAAACATTCTTTAAATCTTGAAGGTTCTGTGGGCCTCTTCTTTAACATCTAATTTTTAGTTCATTCCATATATTTTTAATTGGATTCAAGTCAGGTAATTGGCTGGACCTTACTAGCAGCTTTATTTTCTTTCTTGGCTTTTCTTGGCTGTGTGTTTGGGATCATTGTCTTGCTGAAATGTTTATTTTCATCATATTTCGTAGATAGCAGCAGATTTTTATCAAGAATGTCTCTGTAAGTTTTCCATTCATCCTTCTTAATTATATTCATTTTGCCAGTTCTGTACGCTAAAAAACAGCCCCACACCATGATTTTCCCACCTCCAAACTTCACTGTTGGTATGGTGTTTTTAGGGAGATTTTAGTGCCATTTGTCCTCCAAACATGGTGCGTATTATGACATCCAAAGCATAACATTTTTGTCTTATCTGACTAGACTATATTCTCCAAGTATGTCACAAGCTTGTCCAAATGTTGCGCAGCAAACTTTGAGTCTTGCATGGTGAGTGTGCGCAGAGGCCAGGGCGATTGAATGCATTACTTATTATTTTCTTTCAAATAATTGTACCTGCTAATACCAGGTCTATTTTGAAGCTTTCCACAAGTGGTCCTTGGCTCTTAAACAACTCTTCTGTTATTATTTTCACTCCTCTGTCAGAAATCTTGTGAGGAGCACCTGGTCATAGCCGGTTTATGATGAAATTATGTTTTTTCCACTTCCGGATTATGGCCCCAACAGTGTTTAATAGGACATTCAGAAGTTTTGAAATCCTTCTGTAACCAATCCTATTAGTATGTTTTCAGACAATAAGTTTGCAAAGGTCTTGAGAAAGATTTTTGCTTTTACCCATCATAAAATGTTTCTTGTGTGACACCTTGATAATGGGACACCTTTAATTAATTTGCACTTACAAAATTGATTTTAGCTGGTTTCCATGGCTTTCAATGCCTTTTTTCACCTTTGTTTATGTGTTTAACTCTTTCCCTGTGTTATTTCACATTATTTCACATAACTTGTGTACATGTATGGTTTGATTTCTTGGATGTGTGGCTTGCATGGGATGTTACCAACATCAGGTAAAAACTTAATGTCAATAGCACCTTAAGAAATATATTTGCTGCAAAAAATGGTGACGTGTTCAATACTTAATTTACCCGCTGTATGTATGTATGTATGTATGTACGTATATATATATATATATATA
>MU575040.1:3215519-3257866 GCA_024362625.1 Silurus asotus
TATATATATATATATATATATATAAATACACCAAATCTTGCCCACCATACACAAATCACAATCTAAACAATCTTTACTTTGTAGATGCCAAAAATAAGTTTTGCCTAAAAGTGCTAATTTGGTTGTAGGTGAAAAAGCTCCTAGATGTCATACATTTGTCAAGATGTGATGATGTGGAAAAAAGACTCAACAAGGTCAATAACTGTGGCCAAAATGTTGTCTCTACTTGAATGCCATGCTTTGTAATCCAGACAAGCATGTTCCAAAGTGTTCTAAATGCGCCTATAACATGAGTGTAAAGTTCTGAATTTCCTATGAAGATGTACATTCTAAGTAGATAACAAAATTGTTCTATTTACCATGTATATATGATCTGCAAAAGGCTCTGCATAGTCTGTCAGTGGGATTGGTACATTTATACCATAGGCATATTTGTTTAAAATTAGTCTATATATTACATACTGTACAGTATATACTGTAGCTCTTTATCACTTTAAATTATTGTATATAGAATATATTGTTTTACATTTGGTTGTTGTAGGCTTGTCTACAATATGTGCTTTAAAACATGTTAATTAGAACACATACAATATGTGCAACACAGCTACTAAAAGCGTCTGTGTTGTTAAAATATATGCAGTGTCTTTAGTCAAACATTTGAGCAAACTAGATCTTTTGATCCAGCCTCATTCAGTTCAGCCCTGGTTTTGGACTTTTTTTTAGTCGTCTTCGTGTTGTGTTTTAAGTATTTCTCTTTGTTGTGGATGACTTGGATGTACTGGTCAGTGCTGCTGTTCTGCTGGTCACTGCTGGACTCCAGTGAGGCTGAATCTGACTCGGTCAGTGATGGGTCCCCTTTGCGTTTGTTCTTGGGCTTGACATGAGGTTCTCCATGCCTGTGTGGTGTTTCTGAGACCTTAATACTTGTCCTGGAGCGACTACGAGGACTTTCCTCCTCCCATTGTAGATAATCTTCCTCTTCCTCCTCTCCATATACTCTCCGGGCTAGACGGCTGTCCCGAGTTTCACCAATGTAAAAGCGTGCTGGTGATCTCTGATGTAGATCGGAGAGTGACTTTGGCCGGTGTGAGTGCCCTAAGGATCCATGCTTTCCACCACTGTTAGCTTCATTTTCTTCCTCTTCTTCACTAAGGTGTGGCTGCTGGCTTCGGGGAATGTAACACTTTACATTGCGGGGGTAGAGCTCAACAATCTCAGTGGGCTCGTCCACCACGCGGTAGTGCCTTGGCAGACGCATGGTGGAACGCATAATCTTCTTACGTGGTTCATGCTCATTCAGGATGACATACCGTGTGGGATGAGCTCTCCGGCCCAGGTAGCTCTGTGCTGTGACAATACCAGGCTCCTGGTGCATGGGCCTGAGGCCCTTTCTAAATACTGGGTCTGAGTGGACACTTTCAGAGAAACGCACAGACGGACTGTAGGCCATGTGGTGGTATGATTTGGAGCGGCATGAATAGGCTGGATGCCTGAGAAATAAAAGGATATTAGTAACATTTGTGTCGTTTAAATGAATCTACTATGCTCATACAGACTCCCACAGCTTCTCTTCGGAGGCTAAATGCCTAATAAATAAACAGACATCAAAAAAAAATAAATAAATCAAAGACATTAATTGTGTCCAACATGTGGTTCTATAAGATTTTACTGGTGATATCAGTCTAATGTAGCATGTTGATTGACCAACTGATTTTCAAAATTCTCTATAAATGCACACATTCATATTATTTTGTTGAGAAGTATAGGTCATGTAATTTTATTTCTTCCCAAAAATCTCCCCTTAAATATCCAATTTGTATTTATAAGTGATACAGATTCATCTTTAGTCAAGTTTTAGAGGGTGTATACTGTAATTTCCAGACTATTAAGCGCACCCATATATAAGCCGCACCCACTGAATTTGACAAAGATTTTTATTTTAAACATAAATAAGCCGCACCTGAAACTAATGAACTTTTCACAGGTTTCAATGAAAGACAGTGTCTGTTACACGGTGTAATGGGTGAAATATGTTGTGGCTCCTTTAAGAGTAGAGCAGCATTTTGGGAATAGCCTGCCTCTGCATTTTTCCTGTATTACTACATGTGTGCAAGACCAAGGAATATGTCCTTATTCTTTTCTGATGCTCATTTTTAAGTTTCTTTGACTAACCCGTAATGCTGTTGCCAGGAAAAATAAAAAAGCACGAGTTTTGGAAACCTGTCTGTGCTTATATGATTTCTGTTGCAACTGGAGTTAGTAAGCTATCCCTTGACCCTGATACATCGCATTACAACGGCTTGTATCTAAACAGTAGCCTACTAAGAAAGTCATTGTTCTCTGTCTTCCTCCTTCCTTTTACAACTATTTCTCTCGAGAGTTTATCTTTTGGCATCGTCGTGTGTTTAAAAATCACCACCAGTGGAAGTTTTTTTTCCCGATACCATGCAGCTCAGAACACAGGTAAGGTGCGTTTTTTCATGCCAGTTCGGACATTTCATTGGTCTAATGTAATGTCGCTCAGTTTTTTGGTTTGTTTGTGAAACTGGGAAAAACCCATAAAAAAGCCGAGGGGTTGAAAATGTGTTAAAAAAGTAGCGGCTTATAGTCTGAAAAATACGGTAGTTATACCAAGTTGGACAAAATATATAAGTAATTCTGGTTATCCAAAGAAGTCCAAAGAACATATTTATGCAATTCGATTACTAGCTAGGTGCATTATCTAAATAGGTCAAGCAGGTCAATGTCAGACATCAAGAATATCTTTGGTCATTTACTACTTTAGAGTTAAATAATTTTAAAATTAACCATTTAAAAATATACACTACTGACTAAACAAGTTTTTTTTTCTGAACACTTATGTTAATGAACATGAGAGTGTGGTTAGTATGCGGCAATGCTGTCAGCATAATGGAAGATGCTTAAAAGCTATACATAATGCCATAATGAATGACATGCCCTGCCATGATAACTTTTAAAAATGACATTTGTCTTTGTCAGAGTTGTTTTAAAGCAACAACCCATTTCTCAAATGACATGTATTATTATTTTGGGGTAATGAAACTGCATTCTGGGAACCTTTAAAAAAAAGCCAGACCTGACGGGGATGTATTCCACCCTGTGAATCTCCCTCTGGGGAACGGAGGGACTGCTGAATACTCTGTAAGCACTGCACAAGCAGAGATGGAAGTGGAAGGTTTATGGAAAATGTAAACCAAAACAATGTACTGAGTCATGAAGGGCCAGAGAACAGAAATAGCCATTAAGACAGACCTGCTATGCTTAGGTCTCACAAGTATGGAGGGACTCCTGTCTTCAGGCCGAGAGGCTGACTGGGTAATTGTGCGAATGCTGTTGCTGTGACGCCCAGGTGAAAGGATTTTGTTGACAGTTCCGTTGCGATGTGGAGGGGAAGCGGATCTTGCGGGCGACTCCATACTTGTAATGTCACTCTCCTGCTCAGGTTTTTGCTCACCACCCTCAGGTGGCTGAAGACGGGCTGCAGATGAATTTACAAAGGATTGCATATTGCATATTGTGTTAATGAATGACAAAAAACCTTTGACTCAGCATCAGTTTTTATAGCTTTTACCTGCAGCCAACTGAAACACTTTCTTCTTGTCATCTGTGCGTTCCTGCAGCAACAAAATATAAAAAAGTTACACCATACATTTCAAAATTATTTTAACATTTGATGACTTTTCCTTAAATTTCACCCTCAACCTTTTTATCAATGAATGACTCACAGTCTGAAGTTGCATTCTCAGCTGGTTGTTGGTGAATTTTAGAGACCGAGCGATGGACTGCAGGTAGTAGATCAGCATGCTGAAAGCAGTACCAAAATAAAGAACCACACTGATACCAGCAACCTCAAGAGGACTAAATGATAGGCAATGAATAAGATTTTATCATCTATTCATTTTCCTGAGGTAATCAAGCCTAGATAAGAGGTAGCGTGACTTACAAGAGAAGCAAGAGAGCTGGCAGAACCACCACAGGGCTTGTGATATAGCCCATCACCTTACTAAACCACACAGGAAAATCCTTCTCTATTGTCTCGGAGATGATGTCATAAATCTTCTCTTGACCACTATAGAGGCAGTAGATAAACAAAAGGCGACATTCATTTTAATAATAACATTTTTCATTAATATTAATTAGCTAGGAGATATTAACCAATGTTCTTTTGTTGTTTACACAGTAGAATTGTTTTTATCAATAACATTAAACCACAGTACATGAGCGGGAGATATCATTGTAGCAAGTGCCATAGATCACCACCAGCCATCATGGCATTCACCATAGCACATGACCTTAAATATTTTCTGGATTTCATATTGTACAAACATTTACAAAATGAAAACATAAAAGACATCTATGCTTAGATGTCTAAGTTCATCTGCTGTAAAAAAAAAAAAAAAGAAAAAAAAAGTTAAGCACTTGCTTTAAAAAAGTAACAATATGTAAATTGTAAAAAAAAAAAAACAATAACAACACATGTTGAGTTATTAAACTAATGGCTTGTCTAGAAGTTTTATGAGCTATGTTCTGTGGAAAAAAAATATTTAAATTCTATTTATTTCACTATACTAAATGTCAAACTGCTGAATTTTCTATAACAAATTATAAAAAGATTTTTTAGACAGAAATTTGAAATAAATGTGTAAATGAATAAGTTTAAAGCTTTTTTTTTTACTTCATTTTGTTCTGAAACTGATTAGTACAGGTTATTTAATTATTTGGACTTAATACATTCTTATTTCATATTTGTTTTTTGAGATTTGTACAGTTATATATATCAAATTGTTATTATATGATATTTCAAATCATTTTTCAGGTAAAATCTTCAGATTTTAAGCTGAAGAAGAATTTGGCTATAGCTTTAATATGCATGGCTATCGGTTTTAGGTTCTTTATTGTTAGTTCAATAGTTACATTTTTATAGATCTTTTATAGATCAAAATCATATATAAAAAACTGATCCAGCACTGAATCACTGGACAAGATTTGAAGCCAGTAACAATTTAGGACTTTCAGTTTTCACAATGCTAAAATAACTTGCTAAAATAATCACCTGATATAAAATTTGCTTTGTAGCTTTACTACTACACTGATGACATGCCAGCAATAGACACCATACAAGCCTTGGCTAATGGACTACATTTGGGCAAAATGGCAGCTGTGTAAAATTTCTTTAAGGATGAAATCATTCTTCTAATAGAAATATTTAATTTTCAAATGCAGCACCGGTTAAGTACAGTAAACATACAGTACAGTCACAGCAAGAAAATGATCCTGTTTTGAAATCTGCTCTCCTGATAATTATCGCTCTGGATTTAGTGTTGTTGTATGTTGGCAAAGATTAAGCAGGGAAGCTTAATGAAAGTGCCTTTAACGGGTTGTGCACACACACACATTTTGCTTCAAACTGAGGTTTTAAATTCCGACTCATTTACCTAAAAGGTCCGCAGTGCTGTGACGGCCTGTATCTCACAATTGCAAAGATGGTTGGGAGCATGCAGAGGAAGAGCATGAAGAGGAGCATGGCCAGATAGAAATTATTAGATCTGTGAATTAAAGAAAAGAAAAGACATTTTAGAGGTGTCAACAAAAAATATACCACCAAAAAACCTTGGTATGCAGGTTGGCTTGATATTACCCTAAATGATAAATGCCATTAGTTTGTTTGATATAAAATATATACCCTTATTATTAACATGAGAGAGAAAACATCAAATAAATGACTCTACTCAAACAGACACACACTAGAGTTCATTACATTCAAACCCATGATGTATGCTGTAAGCAGGGGTATGCAACATCACGTTTTATCTTGCACTTTTATTTATGAACAGCCTGTTTTACCAAGATAAAGTCAGAGCTGAGCAAAGCAACCATAAACATGCATTGTGCATAACACAGTCTTCGATTTTAGTGATATGACACTGTTTACATAATTCCTATAATTCATAATTGCTATGCTTTAGCTGAAAAAAAATCTTCGAAATGTGTCAGTCTTAGGTGACTTCAAAATCTATGTAGCAAGGAAAGTTTTTATTATTCTGAAGTCCAAACATATTAGGGCTGTAATCTCTGTAGTGTGGGATGAAAAATGCCAATACAGTAATCTGCTGTCTTTCATACCAGGTGTGCATTTACAAGATATACGTGAAAGGACATAAACTCCTTTCGTGAATATCTTGAAAATGCACACCTGGTATGAATTAGTCAACTGGATCCCAATTACTGCATCGTGAGCTGTGATCATTCCGCTGCATTCATGGCTTCATATAAAAGACCTAATGTTCGAGGGTGGATGGTGGGTAAAAAATGACATTCTCACTTCACATCTGTGACTGACTGATAAGCCTATGACAGTCTATGACAACATGCCCATTAAATAAATCAGATCAGGAAAGCAGAGGATCAGCATGGAATAATAACCAACCTTGGTAGCACTCCAGAGCTCTCTTCTGAGAGATATAGAGAGAAATGGAGTAGTGAGTTAAACTGGACCGTTGAGACTTACTGGTCTTTGATCTAAATGGCGCCTGATAAAGGCGTGTTTCACGCTAAATTAATTTTATTTATTTAGGGATCCCAGCTAACATATAGAGAATGTGTTTGCTGACTCGCACAGTGCTGAAGGTTCACGGCTTTCACAGATTTATATGGCCTGTAAAAAGAGGGAGTTTGGCAAGAATATATAATAGTGCTATCCATTCTCCACTTTTCTCTACCAGAAGCCTAAATTTACAATATAAAGTGATAATGATGCACTTTCATCAGTCTCATCCATCACATTCTTTTACTTTTCTTTTACATTTACATACTACTGTATGTACACGACTACATGTCCTCTTATGTACACTATTCTTTTTATTGTGCTTAGTGACTATTTAAAGTCACTAAGCACTTTATTAGGCATGTACAACCGTTCCCCTACTCATTCATGCAATTATCTAATCAGACAATTGCTGGCACAAGCGTGTGCAAAAAGTGCGGCAGATCCAGCCCATTAGCTTTGAGAAATGTTCACATAAACAATCAGAATAGAGGGAAAAATGTGATCCCAGTGCAAATTACTATTTCATTAAAATTGGTGCAAGGTGGTCTGGTTTGAGTTTTTCTATAACTGATGATCTCCTTGGATTATTACCCAGATTTATGGAGATTACACCGCATGGTGTAAAAAGAAAGCCATCCAGTGAGTAGCGGTTCTTCAGATAGGAACACTTGATGTTAATGAGGAGGTTAATAGAGTATGGTCTTTGGTATGGTAGTATGGTACTTGAGTCTGTGTGTGCAGTTTTAGGGTATAATGTGCATTCTCATGTTTTTTTTTCCCATGTAATCATGTATTAATTGGAAAACTGAAACTATGTTATTATATGTGTGGAAAAACTTGTCATTTTTTGTAAATAACAATTTTTAATGCTAGCTTCTGACCTGGAAGCCCGGAAGACCTGCTGATGAGGAACATTACAGGTGAGCACAGCCCAGCTTCTCAGGTACATGAGTCCGATTAGCTTCATCACATTGAAGGCAGGCAGGCAGGGTGAGAAGAAGGCCCCCATCCTACAGGACGATGGAGATGACATAAGGATTTATGTGTGCTATTGGAATGCACTTTCATTGCCAGGGCTGCTGATGGCAATCCCAGGCGAAAGCAAGCCATTATTAACAGATTACAAATCTGATGGCTAATGGAGCACTGTGTGTCCTTGTGAGGTCTAGGAGTAAAATGAAATCAAGTGGAACAGAGTTTAGAGGGCAGGAAATTATGGTGTGCAAAGGTATGGCAATGTGTTATGATGTAGATGGAAAACCCATTAAATATCATGTACTATTTTGGGGGTTTAAGTAAACAATATTAGAAGTTGAGAAGTTACGTATTACAGTGGCCTTTCATAAGAAATATCAGTCTCTCACATACCATATCATTCCCTGGTTGTATATTAGATGGAGGACATTTTCAGCTATCTTGAATTCACCATATTCAGGCTGTCAGAAAGGCATACACAGTTTATTCAACAACAAGAAAATAATTAATTAGATTTTTTAAAATGCATGACATCAGTAAGTGATAAGAAGTATGTTTTGAGATAAAACACTCTTACAAATTTGCTCTCCAGATCCCAGCAGCAGCAGTCGCTCAGGTATCTAACCACCAGGCCCCGAATAAAATCGATCAACAAAATGCTAGCCACTGTGAAGATCATGTCAATGATTGAGAGCTTCAACATTTCCTGAAAATGAAAAAGAGAAATACAGGAGACGTATTTACTCGACCTAGCTGGGCTCTGTCCTCCTCATGTGTAACACTACTCCTCCAGATAAGTTGTTGAAGAAGACTATTAAATCAGCCCTATGGATTGCATTATGGAGAATTGATGTGCGCTGCCTCTGCCTACTGATAGTTTCATTAAGTAACTGTCTGGCTCGACTGTTCAATCCATGCATCCCTGTATTTAATCCATACTCATTTCATTGCCATCCAGAGGAAAACAATTACTACAGGGCATTATATTTTCATTTTTCTTCCGCTGTCAGCATTGATGCCATGTTTATTATCGCATAAGAACAAGCTGATGATTTTGGTTAGCTTAAAGACTGATCTACTGCAGGAGCTGATAAATGCTTGTTAGCTTGAGTGCTAGCATAAATTGCTTGGCAAATAGAGTATTCAAAATGTGCTTTCATTCAATATAATCTATAGAAATTGGAATTTAAATAGTGTTGGCTCAGGTAGCCAACTGAAGTTAGCCCATGTGTCTGTTTTGGGTTGTTAGGCTTGTTTTCAATCTAATATTTTTCCAGCCAAATATGGCCAAGAAGAACCTCTAGAGAATTTAAGTGTTTTTTTGGAGAAAGTTGTGGCTCTACAGGGAAAGCAGTGGCTTTACACTTAAGGCTTAAGGTTATTGATTGAATGGTCAAGGGTTCAAGCTCAAGCACTTCCAACCTGCCACTGTTGGACATTTAAGCAAAGCTCCTAACAAGCTGAGATATGTGTAGAAAGAATTTCACTGTGCTCATTTTTTCTTAATAACAACCACTTTAGCATTGAGCCAATGTTAGGCCATAGTTATAAAAAAAATAACTTTTTAGTCCAACATCAGCAAAATGGATTTTAAATTAGCTAAGATTCTGTTCACATGAACAAAATAAAACTGGGAAACTTTTTATTCAATCCAGCAATGTAAGTAATGCTAAGAAAGATGATCATATAGCAGCACACTTGAATATACTACCTTGTTGTATCATTGTTTAGGTAAGGAGGTTTTCTAAAACGCCTCTTGAATTGTGTTTCTTTGGTGTTCTGACAAACATCTCATAAAAAGACAACTCTGTATGAAGTAATATTAATTTAAGTAATTGATTTTAAGCAATTATTGATTTAAATAGATCCTCAGTTTTGCTCAGTTAAATCTGTTCATATTGCAATAATATGCATGCATTAAGCATGACACTTTTCTATCAATAAAGTCTGTTATATTAGATTCTACACATATGTGCACGTTTTCATTACAGCTTAAACCTCACCTGCCCAACATACGTCTCCCAGCACTGATCTTGCTTGCTTTTGCTGTTGTATTCATATAGTACAGACTGGTTCGCTACAGTTAGAACTGGTACTGATGGTCCAGACATAATGCTGTGCTGTACACTGATGGTGGTACGGTTGAGGTCCATTACAGCGATGGTGAAAGTGCCATTCCTTCCATCAGTGATCTCCGGGACAATAGTGGACAGGTTGGTCTCTGCAGGCTGGGAAATGGTGGCCAGGTAAGATGTTGAATCAGACCAGTTTCCTGTAATCTGAAACGAAAGAAAATGGAATTAAATAAAGCTATTTTTTTTCCTATGCATTTGGTGCATTTTTTAAAATGTAAAACCTTTCTATATAAACAAATATGGGGACACCTGATTTTCTTTAGACATATGTAGTTTTGGTTTTAGCTGTTACCACAAAGTTGGAGGCATATAGTATTTGGATGTGGTAGAATAAAAACATTTCTTTATTTAAACTAAGAGACTCAAACCTGTTCCAGCATGACACTGTGCCTGTGCATAATGCGAGCTCCATGAAAATATGCTTTACTTTGTTTGGAGTGAAAGACCTTAAGTTGACACATTTTGGGCTTTTACCCTATTAAGTACATCTGAAACATGTATGCTTGTCTCCTCACCCTACATCACCACCGGACGTTACTTACACCCTTGTGGCTGAATAAGCAAAGATTTTCTCAACCACACTCTAGTGGAAAAGTGGAGGTTATTATCAGCGAACGGGGATTAAATGTGAAATTGGGTATACTGGTCTTATCTCTGGCTTTTCTTAGTTGTTGAAGAATTAGAAGATAATTCAGGATGTCACTTACCTCAGAGCTCATACTGTTCACTTTATCCAACAGGGCTATTATTAGACTGTAGAGGTTTCCAAGATACAACACCAGAACCCTGATCAAATCAAACACAAAATGGAAAATCAGATAAAATGGGTCTTAGAATCAGATAAATTGGGACCTTGATTTGCGTTTCAAACTTTTGTACATCTTAGACATATCAGACCTTGCAAGTTGGAAACGAAGGCTGGTTCTTGGGTGGTACATCTCCAGCTGGGCCACTAACTCAAAAGCAGAGGGGGCAATCATAGTAATGAGGGAGACCACAACGCTGACCTAACACACAAAAAGGACACATTGTGATATACTACACACAACTAGACTCTTACTCATAACTAATAATGTACTTGGAATAATGGGAAAGTAACAGAATTTTTATTATAAATGAGAGGAAACTCAGTACATATATTTTAGATAAAAAAGTCCCATATCATATGTCTTTGTCTATTGGGGTATATTTTAGAACAGAAACAAATGTTTTTGTAATAAAAATGTTTTTTTTTTTTTTTTATGTTATGTTGGCTCACAATCTTACACTCTGGTATGCATGGTGGTTCTCACTGTCCTGTGCTTTGTATTGTTTTATGATTTCTAATGACACTCTTGATATCACCCAAATAAGGATAAAATGGGTTCTTCATTTGAGTCTGGTTTAAGGTTTCTTCCTCATAACATCTAAGTGAGTTTTTCCTTGCCACAGTAACCCCAGGATTGCTCAACAGGGATAAATACACATCATTCACTTAAATTCTTAAATTCTGTAAAGCTGCTTTGAGACAATGTCCGTTGTGAAAAGCGCTATAGAAATAAACTTAAACGTATTATTCAACTACATCACTTAAGTTTTCTTTAATACAGTACAAAAATATAAAATAATATATATTATAATATAATATAATAGGGAATAGTTAATCTTATTATTATAATTTTATAAGACTGTTCATTAAGACCATATGTCTAATGACCTTTGAGTACATTTGTAATGTAATCATTTTATAAAGCATTTTTACATATTGTTATAATTATTTAAAAATGGGTTACACTTTATAGCAAGGGTTATGATGCATTACGACTTTTCTAAAACAATAATCAGTGTTTATTATCACCATCCAAAGAAACATATAACTATTAACTATACTGTAAAATGTACTATATATATTTATCATGAATGTAATATCTTATAAGTTATGTTTGTAAGACATACATATGTTAAAGCTTCAAAGAAACAACAAACGTTTTATATTCTAATGATTTCTTTTAAATATTTACTTTGAAAAAAAAGGACTCCAGTTTAACTGTAATATAATGTATTACAATCACTACTTATACAGCTACTGTATTAAATTTCTTAATACAGCTTGCTTAATACAGGTAGGAATTACATGCAACAATGCTTTAAGGTGTAATTTTGAAGTCACATTAAGGTGTTCATAGTGCTTTAAATGTATACACCACATGAACACACATCTGTGGACACTTGACCATAAGACTCATTTTTGAACATCCTATTCCACATTTTGTCCATATTTGCTGTTCATATAACCTTCTAACTCTTTTGTGAATATGTTCTACAAGATTTTAAAGTATGGTTATTGACATTTTTGCTTATTCAGCCACAAGGGTGTTAGTAAAGTCTGGCACTGATGCAGTGTGAGGAGGTCTGGAGTTCCAAATCTTTCAAAAGTGTTCAATAGGGTTGAGGCCAGAGATCAGAAAATTCAAAACCTCCCAGTTTAACTCATGTTAACAAAATCTTCATGGAGCTCACTTTGTGCACAGAGGCATTGATACTGTCATTAGAACAGGGTTTTGGGTCTTCTAGTTCAAGTAAAATAAACATTAAATGCTACAGTATTCATAGATATTGTATACAATTGTGTGCCTCCAACTTTGTGGTATCAGTTTTTGAAAGAATTACATATGGGTGTAAAGGTCAGGTGTCCCAATAAATTTGCTTATATATTCCATATTGCTTGTTTGAGAAATCCTTTAAAACTGAGCCCTGAATATTATTTTAGTAGGATTTTCTGCCTAAAAATACTTATCCTGTAAATTGGCAGTGATTGGTAATGGCGTTAATTTACCAGCACACTTAAAATTTCAAAGACCATCAAATTTCAGTAAGACCTCATTCTTTTCCCACAGAGTTAGCTCTGCTTTTTGCTGCTCCAGCTTCTGTGAGCGATCCACAACAAAGTAGATGATGTAGATGCTGCCTGCCAGTGAGAGCAAGACCAGAATATTGGCCAGAATCCGCAAGCTGATTAAAACTGCTCTGCATAGGAAGAACACAAAAAGACATTCCATCTCATTTTTATGCATACACACAATTTCACGAATACAGGCAATAAAATTTAAATTAGATTTCAAGTAAATAATCCGTATCGCAGGCTTACGTAAGAGGGAAACATTTAAATGGTTTCCTCTTGACTAGATACTAACCCTCATTGATCCCAGAACGAGGGTGTTGGTCGCAAAATAAAATTTTATTGAATGCTAAATTGTATAACGTGTACAAATATATGGGGGTTGATTGATGTCAGGCGAAAGAATGTGCTGGAAAACTGAAGTGAAATCCACAAAGGTTTTTAATAAAAAAAAATAAAGAGCAAGGCAGAAAACGACAAAACCGCAACGAAACTCCAGGTTCAATAACCCTGGTGAAAACTATGGTTAGACCAAATACACAGAGTCCTGTAACCAATGATAAGCTAAACAGAGTGCTAGGATAGTCCGACAGTGTTCCTTAGCCTAAGCTGTAGAACGGCCAATACGCTGGTGGAGGAACGGGGTTTAAGTAGTGTGCAAACTGATAAGGGCCAGGTGTAGCTGATTAATATGTAGGAGAGCTGCTTGGAATGATAGGTGGAGGTGTAGCTGGTGGATCCCTGACAACTGATGAGGAAGCTTTATATTTATAAAACACATGAAAACAAAATGATTCAAGCCACTGTTTAAATGTATAGCACTATTGTTATTGCATACCAGGATAATAATCAACTATAACATAATGATACATTTACTGACTAATAGCAATCATTGGTTAAAAGCAAGAATGACATGAAGTGAAGGTACAATTGTTTATTTGAGGCACACCTAGTAACTGGCTGATCTAATCACTGTGTAGCAAGCATTTCTAATTGCTCTCAAATTGTACAAATTCATCCCATCTGGTTCTGGATCTCTGGACAAACTACAAAAGCTTTCATTGTAATACTGTTTAAATACTATTGTGTAAGCAGTAATAAAACATTGCCATTTCTTTCTGATCTTTTTAGTGCTCTGATTCAGACTTCTATTTACAACAGATTTAATGAAAAGTGGGTGCTGTCAGC
Source organism: Silurus asotus (assembly GCA_024362625.1). Taxonomy (NCBI): domain Eukaryota; kingdom Metazoa; phylum Chordata; class Actinopteri; order Siluriformes; family Siluridae; genus Silurus; species Silurus asotus. The sequence continues at coordinate 3,229,264 of MU575040.1, forward strand.
TATTTCAGCCACTTGAACTCAACCAAGCCGTTATTATGCCTAATGGAATTCCTCACAAATCTTCTACTTTATGTGCATTCAAGACTTTGTAAGAGAATATTTAAATGTTTTTTCCGATTAAATTAATTATTTACAGAAATAGCTATTGAATAATAATTTAACTAGATTTAACAGTGGGGTTTGTTACATTACATAATCTACTACAAAGCTGGGATGCAGTGCTGCTGCTAATGTAAATGCCATCTCTTTCCTTATAATGCATGTGTGATTCTCTTGTAAAATATTTTTTAATAATGATGGAGAAAATGAAATAAAGATCAATGAAACACACACCCAATGAACATACAGCCATATATCCACCCATCCACCCATCCATATACTTAAGATACTCCCCACCTGCTACCCACCTATCTTTATATATGCAGTATCTCTATGGCAGTGAGTACGCCCCTCACATTTCAGCAATCATTTTATATATCTTTTTTGAAAGGCAATACTATAGAAATGAAACTTGGAAATATTTCAGAGTAGTCAATGTGCAGCTAGGATAGTAGCATAGATTTACTGCTCTCTGCTAATATCTCATTATACAGACATTATTGTCAAAAAAACTGTCAACAAAATTGAGTACACCAGAAGTGAACATGTCAAAAACGTGTCCGAAGTGTCAATATTTTGTGTGAGCACCACTGATATATATAGCACTGCCTCAATCCTCCTGGACGTGGAATGATGTACTCTTGACTTTGTGTTTGGGGCCATTATAGTTTTGGAAAACTGCTGTTTGTGCACAGTTTTTAAAGAGAGGGAAGAATGTAACAGTAAATATTGAAATTTATGTTTACCAGCCCCCCCAGTACAAGCAGCACTCATGCAGCCCCAGACCATGATGCTACAACCACCATGCTTGACTGTAAACAAGACACAATTTTCACAGCACAAGGACTCAACTTCTTTGATCGACCCTTGTGAGGCATGTTCCTAGTGGAACCCTTGTTATAGTTGAAAAACCTCTGTATGACCCTGGCCACTGTATACCGGGTGTATCCGATGTTCTTATAGCCTAGGCCATCTTTGTGGAGAGCAACAAATCTAAATCATAACTTCTTTGAGAGTTCTTTGCCATTAGGGTGCAATGTGGAACATCCAGTGGTCAGTATGAGAGAATTGTACTCAAAGCACCAAATTTTAACTGCTCTAATACAAGATACACAAATTTGTATGGTCCTGTCAAGCAGACAAAAACTTTAACATAAATGTTGAATAGAACATATAGCTTTGCAGGGTTAAACGATGTTGAGCAGTGATAACAGCCGAACATCGATTAACCCTGCAAAGCCACATACTGTATGGTGTACTCACTTAGGTTGGCAGCTATTTTGACAATAATGGCTGTATGTTCAGTTATTTTTAGAGGACAGTAAATCTATACTGCTATACAAGCTACACTACTCAAAGTATTTTTATTGTTAGTATTGTTCCTTAAGAAATACTAAAATGGATATATATATATCAACAAAAGTACTTTTATAACAAAAGTAAAGTAAGTTTTAAAGCTTTTGAGTTTAAACACTAGCTTCTGAAACAAGCTAGGACAGTGTGAATCTACAAAACTTTAAAAGGACTAATAAAATAAATGGCACAGTGTCAATTTTGTTGTGTATCAATTTGCACGGTTGCTAGACTTAACCAATTCCTTAGTGGTTTTAAGTGTATCTGTGTGGGTGTGTATGTGAGTAAAAATATACACAATTGAGTAATCCCCTTTAATATATGAGCAGCTCTGGTGCTGATTTAAGAGCAGTCATCTGCTGCAGTAAAAGCTGTGTGTATGAAATACGGTGGGAGGTTTTGTGCTGCGATTGCAGTCAATGTGGACAGAGCAAGTAAATCAGAGCTCTGCACTTTAAGCTAAGAACAACACTATCACCTTAATTCATCCACTGATACTGATCATTTCCCATCCTTGAAAGCAAACATTAACACACACTCAAGTGACCACTTGGTGAGTAGGGGAGAAGAGGCAGAGCTCTTTTTGCCACAGTCAGCACAGGTAGACAAATTGGGTTTGAGAAGCAATTTGATATAGCAAATAATAAAAGTGCCCAAAAAAAGTAGTGAAAAGTTCTGTAAAAGCACTCACAGGCTGATCTCTTTCTTCTTTTCTTGCTCTTCCACAATAGCCTCCTTTAAAATTAGACAGTGAAGAACATATCAGTACCACTCAGACAGCAATGTAGACAATAACAAAGACATCCACATGTGACAATCAAAAGACGAATAGATCGTTTTGGTTAGTATTGGTGATCTACATAGACCTAACCTTCATGGATTAGTGTATAAACTGCTAAATTTGAAATTATATACTATATAGCAGCTTTACATTTTCCCAAACTAGAACATCTACAGGTTACATATTTAACAATGGTTCCTCAAGGGAATGAGACGCTGCATCTGCGGGTTTTCTGAACACTTCTACCTTATCCACGCTCTGAATCACGTGTGTAATCAGTCCAATGGAAAGCACGGTGTCACCAGGGTGGTGACGTCATGACCAGGAAACTATAAAACCGGCACTAGCTTCAGAAAAAGGAACGTGCTGCAGGGATGCAGGCAGTGTGGCATCCCAAACTGTTGTTGATGCAGCGTCCTGTTCCCTCGGGAACCCATGGTTACATATGTAACATGGAGATGTTCCCCTTTATGAACTCGAGCTGCATCAACAACACTTTGAAAATAAGTGTTCAGTAACGTCAGACTGCCCAATCCCTGCCTCGTGTGGATGGGCACAGCTGGGTTAAAGAACAGAAGGGCCAGGAGTGACACTAAAGCCAAGGCTAAAGTCAAGGCTGCTGGGTGGACCAGCAAACAGTGTTGCAGATGTCTTGGAGGGAAACTCCAGAGGACAAAGCCTTAGAGGCTGCCATACTCCGAGTTAAGTGAGCTCTGACCCCGAAAGGAGTGGGGGGGCAAGAAGACTCATAAAAGGATGAAATAGCATCCACAATCCATCTGCTGAGCAACTATTTGTTCACAGGGAGACCTCTCTTTGGAGAGGAACAGCTGCTCTGACTTCCTTTACAGTTCCGTTCTGCTCGCACCAGACACAATCAGCTTCTCCTTTTCTGGGGCCAGAAAGGGAGGAGAAAAGTATTCCTGGAGAATAACAGGTAATGGGATGACCAAGGGTACCTTGGGAACACCCCGATTTAGGGTAGAGAAAGGCACTGGTCGTACCTGGAGTAAAATCCAGGAAAGAGTGGGCCAAAGAGAGAGCCATCAGGGTGGAAGGAGCCAACCTGTTGAAATTCCAGCACTGGGCCGACCGGGTGGCCCAGGGTAAAGAAATGCACTGGCCATACCTGGAGTAAATTCCAGAAAAGAGTGGGCTACAGAGAGAGCCATCAGGGTAGAAGGAGCCAACCTGTTGAAATTCCAGGACTGGGCCGACCGGGCGGTTAAATGGGTTTAAATAGTGCCATTCGAACCATGCCTTTAACAGGCACCATCTGGCTGTGTACGACCTTATTAAGAGACCGGAGGCTAGGAGCTGTGCCCCCTCAGAGGCCACAGTCACAACCTCCACAGCTCTGAGTGGGTGTAAACCACTGCGCTCCCTGTCTAAGAGAGAAAATCCATCCTAAGAGGAATCTTCCAGGGTTTTAAGAAGGGCTATCAGGTCCCCAAACCATGGTCTGCCACCAGGAGGAGACAAACTCCTTCCCCGCAAACTTTCTCCAGAACTCCCAGGACCTTCGCGACAGGATGAAAGGAGTAACGGCGCGGCCTTGGCAATTCCATACAATGGCAGCCAGACTTAGAAGGGCTAGTGGTGTAAGGGAGAAGCAGAGGGGACAATGCGATGTCTCTTGAGTCGCAAACAGATCCACCTGAGCTCGGTAAAATCTCTCCCAAATTTGCTCCAACACATTCGAGTGGAGACGCCATTCCCCGGTCTCAGCGCTTGCCTCGAGAGAGATCATCTGCGCCTTCATTTAAGTAGCCTGGGATATAGGCTGTCCTAACTGAGAGCCAAATAGAACCACATTGGACGCTGCTGCCATCAGACACAGTCATCTTTGAAACTATTTTACATTAAGTGACTGGCCTTCTCCCATAATGGCAGAGAGGATGAATTCAATACGAGAAGAGCACAACTGTGCCCGCATAAGGGTTGAATTCCATACTACGCCAAAATAGGTGGTTCTCTGTGATGGAGAAAGCACACTCTTTTTGGCATTCAGTCTACAGTCCTTCACGTGGGCAAGAACAACATCTCGACACACATCTCGGACACACATCTCGGATTTAGCCAATATCAACCAATCGTCAAAATAATTTAGAATCAGTAAACTCCAAAGTCTCAGTGTGACCAGTGTCACATCCAAACACTTTGTGAAGGTGTGGGGTGAAAGGGCAAGACCACCCAGTACTGGTAAGCTTCAGCCCCAAAAGCAAACCTCAGAAACTTTCTGTGAGCTTGGAGGATGGATACATGAAAGTACGCATTCTTCAGATCTATCGTGACAAACCAGTCCTCAGACCTGATTTGGGACACGATCCAATTAAGGGTAAGCATCTTGAAACTGAGTCTCAAATGTGAGCGGTTCATGTGGCTGTTGAACCAAGACTCTCTGTCTGACGGAGGTAAAACCTCCTCAAGAGGGTGTCTACTTCTTGTTCCATAACCAGGACTCTTTCAGTCCAAATATATTAGCATATAGTGACATTTTAGGACTGAATAGGTGTGCCGAATATAGCTTAGCCCAAGACTCTGATTCTCAAGGTCTGAGAAAAAGGGCAGACCCTGGTGTGGATGCAGTCATGCGTATTGCAGAAAGTGCTAGTCGAGCTTACTGAACATGCTAGCTTTCTGCTGATTTGCCAGCCAATCTATTTCATGCTTGGCTACGCCACGCTTCAGAGGAAGAGAGCGAAGCTGAACGCTCTCATCACAAAGGGAAGAAACCGCCAAAAGGCGTACTTCCAAACCTTGCGACAGAACGCTGGAACCTGCAGGTGAGGACAAGCGCATCTCCAGACCTTTGCCGGGTCTATTTGCGAGCACTTCAGCAAAAGCAGGGCCAGAACCAAGAGGAGTGGGGGCACGCTCCTAAAATAGCGCTCTTTGAGAACTGACCCAGACATGCGACACACCCCAATAATATAGCAGGGGCAGGGAGGAACACATGGACGAAAGCAATGCTTGATTTTCTTAGTCGCTTTTTTTTTTATTTTTTTTTTTTATTTTTTTATTTACCACTTAGCATAAAGACGCTCTTTGGGAGCGGCACATTCGCATCGACATGCCAGCGCAATTTGTGGAGTCGGTTCCCTCGAGAACTGACCCAGACATGCGACACACCCCAATAATATAGCAGGGGCAGGGAGGAACACATGGACGAAAGCAATGCTTGATTTTCTTAGTCGCTTGTTTTTTTCTTTGTTTTTTTTTTTTTTAATTTACCACTTAGCATAAAGACAAACACACACAGAATGCTTCCTGAACAAACAGAAGCTAGCGCTGATTTCACTCTACATGCTTTTTAAAGATTCCTGGACGTGACATCATCCCACTGCTTTCCATTGGACTGATTACACGTGATTCAGAGCGTGGACAACGCAGAATCATTCCCAAAGCGTTGTCTCGAATTCCTGAAGCGGAACTAGTGTTCTAGTAAGTTTTGGGTGGTTCCATATATCTTTTTTATTTATGTTGTCTTATGTGGTCTTGGAGGAACGTTGTTTTACTTCATTGTGTACTGCACTGTATATGGTCGGAATGACAATAAAAGCCTGCCTGACTTGATAAAAAAAATTTTAATAGATTAATTAACATTTAAATCTATAATCTCTATAATCTGCAATGACTTGTCGTTGCACAGGTGTTTTGGATGCTCGAATAATAACTGACATTCAAGAAGTCCTGCACACATCCCCACAGTGCAGATAAGTAATTTATTAATGCTTATTGATTTCTCTGCTTGAAAGATTGCCCTAATTTTCTGTCAGAGCAACCAGAAAATGTGTCAAGTTGATTTTGCTAGAGCCAAGTGTCAGGTTAACATAAGTTAATTGTATTTATTAGGGATGACACTGAAACCTTTGTGCCAAGAACAGTCAAAAATGGCATTTCAGTGAAAAATTGAACAACTTATAAAAAACTAGTAAGTAAGTAAAATTGTAGTGCTACTTGGAAAGTGATTCGAATGCTGCTTGCTTATATGTGCTGGTCAGCACAAGCATGTTATATAGGCAAGCCCATTACCATTACCTTATGCAAGGTCTGACTACAGCTTTGTCAACTGTTATGTCTATTTCTGCCTTTTTTAATGTCAATTATTACTTACTTGAGAGATTAATTTTACCAAAATTGACAGGCACATTGGCCACATCCTCTTCAAAGGAACTACTTCTAAATGATAAAATTACCACTAATCATAATGAAAAGAATTTACATTCTGGTTGTTTTCCAGCCTTTGACATTGGTGTTCTGTGAAAAAGAGGCCGTTGTGGTTATATTATAATAATTATTATTGATATCTATGTACCCCTTTATACCGACATTCAGTAGCACCGACAGGCTCTCCATATAGAAATGATCACTGATATGAGAGAACATAAAATTCCATGCTAGATTATGCTGTAATAAAAGAAGCTCAGTGGATCATTGGGAACCCAATCATGCAGATCAGGATGTCTGTGTCATGGGTTATGACATACACTCACCCTGATGTTATTGACTATTGCTGCTCCTTTGCTTTCAGCAGCTTCAGGATTGCCGATCAAGTAGTCCCAGGCACAGAAGATACGCCAGCAGAATGTGTAGTTCTCGCTGGAAGCACTGGAGAGACTCAATCGTGAGTTTTTCGCCATTCTGGTGATAAAAAAAATACATTCATCCAAGTAAAAATTCTAGTACAATATTAAAATAATATGGAATCATTTCAAGTGTGGCATGGTTGACTAAAAAATTGCAAATTTGTATTTTTATATTTACTATTAGCACTATATTTTAAGCAACATTATACTATTATGTGATAATTTATTATTTTAATCTAATCCATGGCACCTTACCGGGTTTTATCCCTTCTTTATAATTAAACCTGTTTTTAAGCAAGTCTGTAATGATTACTTTCTTAAAAGAGTGAAGAAACTGTACGCAAAAACAGCCATCCCAACAAGAAAGTAGGCCAGTGGTAGGCGGTATCCAGCTCTTCCAATTTTACGCACATTTCCATAATAGCCATAGAATAGCACAGAATACTGCAGGTAGCCCTAAAAATGCAGAACAAAAGTAATCACAAAGTAGTCCAACATAGAATATTGCATTTACAACAATCCAGACAAACTACAAAAGGTAAATTTGTAAAGTTCTTGCCCCAAGTGACCAGATGGTGTCAAGGTCCTGAGCTGAGGCTATTTGGTCCTTTGGGATGGTTTTGCTGCGTGTCGTGCCAAAAGGAGCACCGGCTAGGAGCTAATGGAAAAACCACATATAATGAGGGAATGGGAGGGGGGAATAAAAAAATGAGTGATGGAAGCTGATACTTGAGCAGAGAAATTGCTTTGTCCGTGTGTCAGGGAGCAATATAAATCTGGCCTCTTTTTACTGACAAAACATTGCAATGAGACATGTGAGGTCATATTAAGGGCCAAGTGCATAAAGGAAGCATCTAATTTGAAGTCACATCTAAAACTGTCTGCTATACTGGTGCTTTTTGTAAGGAAAAGGATTTGCAGATTAGTAAAATTTTGCGAATACAATATATAGACAGTTTGTGGACACCTGAATGTAAGATTTTTAGGTGTTCTTTTAAACATCATATTTGCTCCAATTGCTGATATAATAACCCCTATTTTTATGAGAAGATGTTCCATTAGATTTTGGAGTGTGTCTGTGGAGATTTGTTCTCATTTAGCAGCAAGGGTGTTAATAAAGTCTGATATAGGGTGAGGAGACCTGGGTTGCAGTCAGCATTCTAATTTATCCCTAAAGTGTTTAGTAGGGTTAAAGTCAGGAATATAGTAGGGTTATAGCAGGCCACTCATAATCCTCCACTCATGTAAACCATATCTTTATTGAGCTGGCTTTGCGCACAGGGGCATTGTCATGCTACCACATTCAAAGACATCCTATAAAACTGTGTGCCTCTTAGTTTGTGGTAAAAGTTTGAGGAAGAAAACCAAATGGCTGGAAAAGTCAGGTGTCCAAAACTTTTTTGCATATAGTGTATAGACACACTTACATTGTATGCGCTTTATATTGTATACATCATGTCAATTTTAATTATCAGAATTCACTCTATATTGAGCTTGCAAACACACCTTTACATTACTTAGTTGCATTTAATAAATTGCATCATATTAAAGGATTTTCTACTTTAAATGTATTCTTTCAAAAATCAGACATACATCGTGTCACATTCTTAGATGTACACACTCTTTATGCTTGGGCATTACACAGTTAGGAGTGATAGCGTTATGCTGAAACAAACAAACCTCAGGAAGAACAATAAAGGCTCCAGTCATAATTGTGAGGACGATGTTAATCCCAAATAGCCATCGTAGAAAGATAAAATATGAGGCCACACCAGATCCAAAGTGACCTGCACACAGAATGAAATAGTTATGATGTTAAATATGATTGAGTTTAGAGAATCTTTTATCTTGAGATGTTTACGTCCTAATGAAATATACAAATAGATTGAAACAAGCATTTCTGCTGACCACATCTTACCCAGGAGGAAAGAGGCAATGTAATTCCATTTTTTATTTCAAAATGTATGTCAAAACATGGCTTAAAAATTCTTACTTTCAATCTTTTTAATTCTCATTTCCCATGGGATGAATAAAACCAGGATGTTATAGAGCACTCTTGAAATCTTCTTTAACAGCTGCAAAATTTCACAAGCAAACATACAGTTAGTTCATCTCCCTATGAGCCCAGACATTTTTGCAGTCTGTGTCTTGCAGTAGTAGCATGTGCTAATAAAATACCATGAAATACACGTTTACATATAATGTGATGTGAGCGATATTAAAATCTGAATCATTAATAATTGCACATTTTAAAACTCAAAAAAAAAAAGAAACAGAAATGCAGAGAAAGGGGAAAAAATATGTTTAAAAAAAAGGGCTTTGCAGATTTTCACAGAAATTAACAAGATCTTAGATAGCGAGACATCTGGCAATTTTATTTACATTTTTGCGAGGCTGTTTTTCATGAAGAAGATGTCGAGCATGGCAGAATTGTGTCTGTATAACAATTTTAACAAAATGTTTCAGGTTACACAATGCATAGGCCAGGTGATAAATATTTCTATAAAACCCCTTATTTACCATCACATTCTCATCGGCTGCTTTGCATTTTATTAGTAAGAAAAAGGGATATTCTAGAGATTCCATATTGTAGATCTAATACCTCAGAGAACCATAGAGAACGTAGATTTGTATGATTAACTCTATCTGTCCAAGATCACAATATCGTTTATGTCTATGTTTGTAGTTTTTGGTACTTAAATATTTACTTATTAATATTTTTTCTGTTCTTTTCTTTAACTTTATCATTATCATTCTTTTTTTCTCTCTCTTTTGCAGTGTATTTATCATCAAAAGAGAATTATAAATATATCACAAAAAATACATTGCATAAGTAGTAGACCCAAAACTTTGCAATGTCCTTGTCTTTGAAAATGCTGGGAAAGATTTTTATCAGTTGAAATAATGAGCAAATGTCTGCTATACAATGTGAAGCTTTAATATCTCTCATTGCCCTTTTATGATTTGAATCATAAAACAAGTCAGTTGGAATGTAAGAATTAAACGTGCCTTTTATAAAAAGCAATATATCAAAGAGTGGAGCTCAAAGAAACTAATTTAAGGGTATTCTTGTTATTACATGTTTAACACTTAGATGTCTCTCTTGTCCTTTGAACACAAATGAAATCTACATCCCTGTGAATAGGAAAGGATGGAATACATAACATACATTTTTTGTTTCTTGATCTATCTATTCTTGGATATGTCATATCAAACAAAATTTTAATGAAATGATGGGTATGTGTTCAAACCATACTTCTTTAAGCATTAAAGTTTCTGCAGCTTTTTCTATCAAATGAATCACCAAACGGAGCAAAATGTGTGCTGACATGTCTTATATGATTAAAACCTAATTACTGGTAATAATTTATGATTTTTACTTTTTTTTTTTTTAAGTGTCAGGTTTTACAGAGAACTCACACAACCTTCAGACACAGTATTTTTACTCCCAAAATACAAACTCTCATGGTTACTCAGCTTCTAATAAAACACACCTGTTCATCTCAATTACATACACACCTCTCTTGCCTAATATTTATAGGACATTCATTCGTAGAATCACTGTAAGATATTAGAGCTGTTTTGTGGTACTCTCAGTCTATTCCAAACCTTATTATAGTTGCTGCTTCTTTAGTTTTGATCTTTATGGTTTCCAGTCTCTGGATTACCATGTATACACCTACCAGGCATAGCAATGACATTATAACATTATGACTAGTGACTGGATAACACTGATTATCTCTTCACCATGGCATATTTTAGTGGGTGGGATATATAAGGCACCAAGTGAACATTTAGAAGCAGGAAAAATGGGCAAGCGTGAGGATTTGGGTGAGTTTGATGAGGGTTAAATTGTGATGCTATACAGAGCATCTGCAAAAAAAAGCCCTTGTGGTGTTTCTGCAGTGGTCAGTATCTATCAAATGTGCCCAAAAAAAGGAACAGAAGTGAACTGGTGACAGGGTCAAGGGCAGCCAAGTCTCATTGATGCACATGGGGAGCGCAAGCTGTCCTGTGTGGCCCAATCCAAAAGACGAGCTCCTGTAGCTTAAATTGCCAAAGAAGGTAATTTTGTTAATGCTCAATAGATCAGGACTGTTTTTTGTGGTATATGTTGTTTGCTGATTGCCTGATTTGATATAGTGCTTTTGATAGTATTATAGTATAGTGCTTTTTGTCTTAACACAGCATTACACAGATAATGCATAAATCTATAATACTGTATGATAGTGACATAAGACAAGCAAAATAAAACAGTTTAGAAATAAACGTGCAATTTTTCTGTTTCCGGTGTTCAACTAAGCCATTTCCATAATTAGCCATTCGTCATCAGATCCACTTGCTAAAAAGTCAATTAATTTTAATGCCGCTCGGGCAGCCTTGCTGAATGCCACTAGAGCATTTTAATTAAATCGAGCCGTGACAACAAATTGTAAATCTGAAACACAGCATCAGGGGGAGACTAAGGGAACGAGAGAGCAGGACAGGAAAAGAAACAGTTAGGGAAAAATGAAGCAGGACCTTAACATAGACACCCCATAACAAACAAAACAAAAAATTTCTATTTTACCAATCCCTCAATGATTTTAGCCAAAGTGACTTCTAATTGTGGCTTAATCCATGAGCACTTAAGTGTTTGAGTGTCTTACATTTAGTTTTCCAGTCACATAAGTTAGAAAGATTAAGCACTAAAAGTTTATCTGAACTGTTATGTCTAATTAATCATTTTCATTTTAAACATCTGCCATGATGGTTTATTATTTAACACTACATTAAATGCTTCTTTTAGTTAAATTGAAGCTGAGGTAGGAGCACATGCAGTGCTGCCATTTACAGAATTGAAGTAGTTTTGTTTTCTATTTATTAATTTTTTTCAAATACATGTTACTCAAATACTCCTCACAGACAGTAATGCAAGCTCAGGCTTGACACACTCATCCTGCAGAAGTAATGTACAAAGAAATGCAACTTTCTAACTTAGTTCACACTTAGTCATGTCTTAGAAATCATAATTTTTAATTTGCAGCCCTACCTTAGTCAATTGGTTTGTTGTTCATCTTGTTTATCTAATGTGCAGCCCAGAAACCAACCCCCCCAAAAAAATTAGACCTGCAGTGCCCTAAGACTGGTAACTTCTGGGCATAATTTGAAAACCAAACATAACTTGGCTGATAAGTACACAATGTGTAGAAGTCTTTTAGGAAAAAGGTCCACCCTTGTCTGTATAAAATGGAGTTTAAACACGCAGTTTAAACTCGGGAAATTGCAAGTCAATAGAAAAAATGGCTTTAAATCTTATCTCTTATGTTATACACTTAACAAATTTGAGAAAGAAAAACATACGTCTGCCCCTGCAGCCTGGTATCCACGTGTCCGAGTCAGCCTACCTTCATACTTTAATACAATCTCTCTGGCTTGCCTGTAACACACACACATACACACACACACACACACACACACACACACACACACACACACACACACACACACACACACACATGCATATAGTCAAGATCAGCAGTCTGGCCCATAACACATTATTCCTCCCTGTGATCGTAGCAGTGATTTACTGCTGTGCTCGGCTCTGATGAAGCCATTAATACAGAGCTTTAATGCTTCACAGGACATTTCACTGCTGTAGGCATTCCTTTAGGATATGAAGCAGGATTTTAGATGGGTTTTCCCCTGAATGGAGGTTTTACAGACTAAAACCTGTAAAAACCTCATCTTGGCTCTCATTTCTAACAGATAACATCAATGTACTACACAACCACACAATCTGGTCTGGGAGATTTTTCGCCAAAAATATGACGAGGTCAAAGCCAAAAATTGTTAATCGAGATTTTTATAGCTTTGTGGATTTTTTTAAGTGTATGTGTGACCGATATGGTGCACAAAAACCACCTGTTTTCATACAGACAGCTATAAACTCGTCATCCCGAAGATTGCAGCGTAAGCTTGCTAGTCTGGAGCGTTACGAATTACTGCTGGCAAAGAATATTATGGACCTTGAAAGAAAATAAAGCCTCAGATACCTTATCTGGAAAATTTACAAAGCGGCATAGAGCACCGCTCAGGGCAAAATTATCATAACGGTGAATACATGAGTGACACTAAATCATTTATAAGTTGGAGTTAACAATGTCGCTGAACACCTTGATTTTTATTTAGGCACGCCTGTGTATGTGTATAAGAGTTGTGTGTTTTCTAAGGTACAGTAAGTGTCCCTGGCCTTTGTGTGACCCCAATCAGTCAAATCCAGTTAAGCATAGGATGATGTCTAATACTAAAGATGTGACCTCGGTAAAAGGCGAAAGCCAGAGATAATGGAATAATCATGAAATTTTGATTGTTTTCCAGGCACCATGTAATAAATAAGACTAGAGCTCTCATGAGCAAAGTGTTAATTGTTATTTACCTTGCGGTACATTTCCTTTCCATTAGCATCAGTTCAGCAGCACATAAAAGCACTCATGACTTCACATGGTATATATTAAGGAGCCTTCTTGCCATTATGTTGTAAATGTTGTAAATGTTTTTAAGCAATAGATTGTGAATCATTTATCCTGCAAGTGTAATATAATTTTAATTACCCAACATTTGTTATAGTGTCAATATGGTCTGATTATAGTATAAAAAGGAATTGTGACCTTATTATATACGTTATTAGCATAGAAAACCAGACCAGCTTGTAAAACATTGTACATTATAAAAAAATGCTTATTATATGTTACTATATAAATGATAAAAATGCATAGCTTTAAATATAAGGAACACGCACATGCACACACAATTATTTAATTGCGCAACACCTTTCATTTAAAACAATATAAAATCTACTGGGCTAATCAGGGTCTCTGGTTTGATCCTAAACTCGGGGTACTGTATGTTAAAACGATTTTTCTTTTTGGTTACTTCTAAAAAAAATGCTGGAGGAAAATGCTAGATTGTCTATGCTAGATTGAGTGTCTATGTGTATTTTTTTGTGTGTTTTTTTTGTGTTTGCTCTGCGATGGATTGAGATTCCAACCAGTGTTTTCTTGTCTCTAGCTTAGTGTCGCTTCAGGATTTACGATGACCCTAACTAGAAAGTGTTAAACTTTGTATTTAGAGCAGACTAATTTAAATGCTCAGATTTAACTCTCCATTATAAAACATACCATATATTTCAGCAACTGATAAATTATAAAGTAACTACACTGAAACGAATATGAAAAGGTATGTAGTCACGTGTGAAGTACAGATATTTTTGGTATTCAAGAGGTTAAATCAGGAGTCTCACTTTAAGACTTTGAGCTTGCGTCTCATTGGCCAGGGCCGTGTTCGGATGTTGGCGATGATTTCCTTCTGGTACTGAATATTCTGGAACATTTCCTCAGGATCGTTACTGTCCACCCGCTCTGCATCCTTGTCTTCATCATCAGAGGAACTGCTAGACAATGCTTTGCATCAGAACTTTAATCCAACAGGGTGGAATAAATTTAAAATCAATGTATTTCTGGTGTACCGTCTTTTAAAGTAGACAGATAGGCTCTAACCGAAGAGAAGTCACACAGACATTGTAGCTTATATGATTATATAAATAATCACAGTAACATAAGACACATTTTTAAATGGTATTCTATAAACTTTTCGAAATAACAGCAAACATTTATTTATGAAGTATTTTAGGATGTTGTGTCATAAAATACTAATGAAGAGAAACTTTAAGTGCCCAAGTGCTTTCTCTCTCTCTCTCTCTCTCTCTCTCTCTCTCTCTCTCTCTCTCTCTATATATATATATATGAATTCAGAAATTACTACAATTACTATACTAAATTACTGAATGTATATATTGTTACTAAATCAGAAATTTCCCCACTGTGGGACAAATAAAGGTATATTCTATCTTATTTTTGGTATTTTATATCTATACAACATGCTATCTCAAACTGTTTAAACAAACTGAAATGTAAACACCAAATCATTAAATATAGTATATCAAATTATACCTATAGTATAACAGTAAATCTAAGTAAACTATACACGTGTTGTAATTTTGTGAACTATAATTAAAGCAAAGTGCACAAAAAAGTTACTTTAGTCTGAGCACTACCGATGAGGATACTGTAAATTATTTATCACAATGAATAATCAGAAGCGAGTACCATCAATGCAAAAAAAGTGAAATGAAATCATCTTTAGTAAGTGAGTAAGATCAACCCAGATAAGGGACATTTTTTTTCTAATTTCTCAAAAGTAAAAATTCAGACTTACACTGGATTGTCCTGGTAAGGTTTGTAGATTTTCCTGGAGCTCTTTCTCACGCTCTTCTGCCGTTTGGAAGATGTCAGTGGTTGGGTCAGTGATGTTGTTTCTCTCACCAAACTCATGGCTCTTAGGGTCATGAGTGTGGGTTTTTGGCTAAAAGTCTTTCAATGTGTGCGTTGCCTATCTAAATGTGTGTGAGTGTGGAACATCTGTTCAGTGCAGGTGCAACCTGTCTGATTGGATCCAGCACTGAATGGATGCTCTGAGCTCCTCGCTGGGTTTAACCTCACACAGCTGCTCCAATCACAGCCTGCTCAAGCTCTTAAAGGGCCAGGATTGTTCTAGTTCACTTCAATGCAAGATGCAGGCATAGTTTACAAAATGTACTTACATTATATTAATGATTAATAACATTTTAATGTCAGTCTATATAAAAGCAATTGGGTGAAATATAAGCCATGAAAGATTTCAACTAGTGGCATATCTTTTTTTTTTTTTACTCCGATCAATTCAATAAAAATAAATCTTGTGAATTTGTGGATTTTGGCATAGAATGTGTTTTTATTAACTCAAGCATTGAAAGCATACAGGTTTGCTCAAGCTGAAATGTCTATCTTAATTTTTTATAATTTTGCATAAAGTGGGGCTGTTCCTCCACAGGTGAAATAAATCTCCTTTTGTTGGCACACAACACAATCCAATCCAACTAATAACTGCTTCCTTACTCTTGTCCATATATGATGTTTATTGGTACTTCCATTATATGTTGAGTGAAATGTTCATCTGAATGCTCAATCGTTGGCGGGAAATTGCATCATGCTATATGGGATCCCATAAGATTTTCTGTCATGTCAGAAATTTATTTTCACTGACACCTCAGAGAAATGCATTGGTTTGGAACACTATACCCTCACACCCTGTGCAATTCAATTTTCCAATCGTAATCAGCAAAGTGAAATCAGCAGCTTGTAATTAATTGGATGTACACAAATAAGTAGGTACAAGGATTATATATAGCATCAGTAATAGCTTTATACGACTTATACAATTTATACAACAGATCTGTTGAATTCATGAATCAGATTGGCCACATGGTATTGATTAATTTTATTTAACACAACATGGTTAATAGTGCTGGCTATAATTCAAATAGTTGGTTTCTCCTTATAATTTCAGAGAATCTTATTTTTTGTAATAACTAAATCACTAATAGACTTTAAAGACACTGGAAGTCCTTCAAACCATCTAAGAAGAATATTTAAATAAAAAATATGCTGATAGCCTACTCAATGCTTCCTTTTTTCTCAAGCATGTTTTGCTAATTTGGCCTTTTGCCAAAAATTCACAGCTTACTCTTTAATGCATTGTTGTGTTCTCTCCTGTTGCGTCAAAGGATCACTTTCAGTGTTCCCTATTGTATTTGTGATTTGAATTTTAAGCAGACACATGGTTTAATATGATTGGTCTACATAAATGGACCAGAGGGTGCACTGAAACAAATAACAGATATTACCATGGATATTGTACAAAGAAGTGAAAGTTAATACCTCCCTTTTGGAAAAGAAAACCCAAGCGCTCGGGTAATATGGTAATCTGCCATATGTGGTGCTTTCAGTGTGCTCTCCTATTTAATAAAGACGAGGATTCACAAAGCAAATTTGTGCAAAAATGACATGAGATGAGAAGTGCTAGGAGACTTTCAGACAAACATGTTGACTTGATATTTGGAGAAATTAATCAGAAAGCTTTGAGTAATCATTCTTGATCACTGGAATATGCACTGTATAATTAAAATGTCCATATAATAGTTTATGAATTAGTGTTCCTGCGGGCTGTAAAGGAACTTCATAAAAATGTATGCACAAATTTAATGAGGAGCCTGGAGGTGGAAAATTAGGTTTACAAAAATTCCGTTCATAAGTCCAGAACAGTTTTTTGACCTTTCTTTTTTAATGTAGTTGATTTTTAATTATCTTCTCTTGCAGTTGTTGAGCTTTATGAAGTCAAAAATTTCTTGAATTTATGATGATGATCATGATATGACATGATATGACAGAACCCCATAGAAATGTCTGCAATTAATGATAATAAGAATTGCACTGGCTTTTACTCCAGTCATGTGTTAAAATACAGTAGTTCATTACTTGTGATGCATTGTAGATGTTTCTTACAATTTAATTGCATTGACCCAAATGTTGATTGTTAAGTGTTTTGTCTAATTTCCACTGTTCCTGTTCCTTTACATTGTTATAGATAAAATTGTAATCACATGGTCTGTGATGGCTTTCTTTATTCTGTTACAGATTTAGAATTGGATTTAGAAAAGGTTTTATAGTATACACACACACACACACACACACACACACACACACACACTCCGCCTGGTTTAGATGAAATATATAGCTGAGTATCATCAGCATAACAATGGAAGCTAATTCCATGCCTTCTAATAATATTTCCTAACGGGAGCATGTATATTGTGAAGAGCAGGGGTCCTAGAACTGAACCTTGCGGCACACCATAATTTACTTGCATATTTATGATGATGATCATGATGTTACATGATATGACAGAACCCCATAGAAATGTCTGCAATTAATGATAATAAGAATTGCACTGGCTTTTACTCCAGTCATGTGTTAAAATACAGTAGTTCATTACTTGTGATGCATTGTAGATGTTTCTTACAATTTAATTACATTTGACCCAAATGTTGATTGTTAAGTGTTTTGTCTAATTTCCACTGTTTCTGTTCCTTGACATTGTTATAGATAAAATTGTAATCACATGGTCTGTGATGGCTTTCTTTATTCTGTTACAGATTTAGAATTGGAATTAGAAAAGGTTTTATAGTATACACACACACACACACACACACACACACACACACACACACACACACACACACACACACACACACACACACACACACAAAGAAAAAGAAAAAAGCGGTTCTGGGTACAACAAAATGTAAGAAAGCAATATCAATATAAAGAAAAAATGCAGAAAGTTCAGACCTTATATAAAGATACAGGGGGGAAAATAAGTATTTGATACATCAGCATTTTTATCAGTAAGGGGATTTCTAAGTGGGCTATTGACACAAAATTTCCACCTGATGTAGCCATCAAGCCAAATATTGAATTCATACAAAGATTTACATTTAAATATACAAGTTGAGTCATAATAAATAAAGTGAAATGACACAGGGAATAAGTATTGAACACACTTTATTTAATACTTTGTAGAAAAGCCTTTGTTGGTGATTACAGCTTCTAGATGCCTCTTGTATGGAGAGACCAGTCGTCTGCATTGCTCAGGAGTGATTCTGGCCCATTCTTCCACACAAATGGTCTTTAAATCTTAAAGGTTCCTTGGGCCTCTTTTATAAACTTTGATCTTCAGTTCTCTCCATAGATTTTATATAGGATTTAGGTCGGGTGATTGACTGGGCCATTCAGGCAACTTGATTTTCTTTCTTTGAAACGCCTTCATTGTTTCCTTGGCCTTGTGTTTCCACCCTCTTTTCATTTTCAGCTTTCTGGTAGATGGCAGCAGATTTTTATCCAGGCTGTCCCGGTACATTTCTCCATTCATCCTGCCTTCAATATTAAGAAGTCTGGCAGTACCCCTTGCTAAAAAGCAGCCCCAAACCATGATGCTTCCACCCTCAAACTTCACTGTTGGCATGGTGTTCTTGGGGTGGTGGGCAGTGCCATTTCTTCTCCAAAATGGTGTGTAGAATGACTGGCAAAAAGTAAAATTTTGCTTTCATCTGACCATACTATAGTCTCCTAATAATCCACAGGCTTCTTCAAATGCTCTTTCGCAAACTTTAACCGAGCCTCAACAAGCTTTTTGCTGAGCAATGGATTCTTGCGTGGTGAGTGTGCATGGATGCCATGGCGGTTCAGTGCATTGCTTATAGTTTTCTTTGAAACAACAGTACCTGCTGATGCAAGGTCTTCCTGAAGTTCTGCCTGAGTGGTTCTTGGCTCTTGGCAAACTCTCCTGATTATTCTTTGGACTCCTCGGACAGGGATCTTACGTGAAGCACCTGATCGTGGCCGGTTCATGGTGAACTGATGCTCTTTCCAATTCCGGATAATATCCCCCACAGTGCTCACAGGAACATTCATCATTCTGGAAATGCACCTATAATCATTCCCATCAAAATGCTTTTCAACGATAAGATTACGAAGATCTTGAGAGAGTTTTTTGCTTTTACCCATCATGAAGTCTTTCCTGTGTGTCTCCTGGGTAATGAGAAGCCTTTTTAGGCCATCAATTAGGACTAAAGCAGCTGATATCAATTAGTACTGATAGGGGGCAGGGTTGCTCTCTCAATACTGATAGATTTCAGGTGATCTCCTGACTTTCTATGCCAATACTTATTCCCTGTGTCATTTCACTTTATTTATTATGACTCAACTTGTCAACAATAGAGAGAGAGAGAGAAATAGAGAGAGA
This sequence comes from Silurus asotus, assembly GCA_024362625.1. Classification (NCBI taxonomy): domain Eukaryota; kingdom Metazoa; phylum Chordata; class Actinopteri; order Siluriformes; family Siluridae; genus Silurus; species Silurus asotus. Next base: position 3,248,806 of record MU575040.1, read on the forward strand.
GAGGGAGAGAGAGATAGATAGATAGAGAGAGAGCGAGAGAGAGAGAGAGAGAGAGAGAGAGAGAGAGAGAGAAACAAATAGAGGGGGTTTCTTCCCAGTTCTAGCAATGAGATACATAACTCTTAATATTACCTTAGTGATTACACTACATTTAATGTGAAAGTAGGTTTATTTATGCTCTGTCATACTTATTCAGGACAGAATTTAGAGACAAGGCATGATTTTTTTGGAGAATAAAAGACAGGTGGAAGCAGGTGAATGTATGTGCAGAATGTCTTTAGTAGTTGGGTCCTATTAGACTACATAACACTCATCCAAAAAATACATAGCACCAAAAAAACATGCCAAAATTCCAAATGAATGGAGAAAAGTAAAGAAAAGTAAAGCAAAACAATGGAATGTAGAGAACTAGGACAGTGATATGATTGCACACAAAATGACTATAAAGGTAAGAAGAACAACAAAGTGTAAAAGAAAAAAAGCACCCCTCCACACACACACACGCACACACACACACACACACACACACACACACACACAAAAAACATAGAAATGTAATATAGAACACCAGATTAATCTTAAACGTGGACTTTATATAAATTAATAAAAGCATTATGTTTTAAATCTGGCAATTAATCAATTGGGAAAACACTTACTGGAATGATCACACAAAGGCATTTACTGACAATCTAAAAATGGCCGCTAAATTATACCTTTTATCATATCAGATTTGCATCTATTGGACCATTTTGTTGTTTCACCTATGATCTAGTATCCCTTGATGTCCTAAAGACATCTCAGATTTCAGGTCACAGTGGAGAATCTAATTTAATAAAAAAATAGAAAAATAAAGAAAATCAATCAAGCCTGTGTCATACAATGGGTCAATATGCAGTGATATTAGACTAAAGGCTTTCAAAGGTATTTTTCAGTCTAATGCGCTTTTGTGGATAGTAAGCAGCACTGTGGCCTCCATGAACAACCCAGAATCTTTCTTCACAGCTAACAGGTATTAGAGACACATTAAGTAGATGCAATTGTATTAAATGCTATTTAAATTTGTATTAATATTTAGAAATGTCTAGTATTCAACAATTTCTACAAAATGTTAAAATAAGTGGTACTGTAGCACATTTCATTCATGTTTTTGCTTAGTGGTGATACTAACCAGAAGGTTAGAGGTTCAAGCTAAAGTACTGTTGGGCCCTTGGTTAATGTGGCCCTTAATTCTCTTTGCTCCAGATTTGCTGTATCATGGCTGACTGTGTGATACGAAACCAGCTTCCTAACAAGTTGTGATATGTGGAAAAAAGTTTTACTGTGCTGTAATGTATGTGTCAGATAAAATCCTCTTTCTTATTCGTTACTTTACACACCCCTGAAAGGGGACACCAGTCCATGCACACACATTCACACACTTTTGCACCCACAGACAATTCAGAGTATCTAACCCTCTAGCTAAATGTTTTTTGGGAGTTTTGATGTAACCAGAGAACACAGAATAAACCCACAAAAAAATACGACAAAAAACAAAACTCTGCAGAGCTCAAAAACAAGCTGGCAGACCCCAGAGCTTTAAAGCTACAGTGATACGGTTAGCATAACTGTACCTCAAACAGATTTAAAAAAATAACAAAATTAATTATGTAGTAACGATTTTTATGCAAAATGCTTCTCATCCGATGTGAAAATTACGTAGACCAATCTTCGAACTAGTTCTGACACATCTTGTAAGTGCAAAGTTTTTTAAGCTATTACACAAGAACACAGGATGTTATTGTAGCTACCAAGGACACAACTACACCTAAAGTGCAGCCCATTCATTTTAATCTAAACTTTGACATATTTACTAACTCAGTTAGTTCACACTCAGCATTACCGTCAAATATGCACATATTTGACCTTAGTGGGTTCAATAGACAATAAAGTTTAGGCCAAAGTGACTTACAATTAGGCTGAGCAGTTAAAGGCAGAGCCTTGCTCAAGGGCCTAGCAGTGATTCTTGTGTGGTGTGCGCGTTTGAATTCATAGTGTTTAAACCTTTACCATTGAGCCATCACAACATTCATGCATTTATTCCTGTTCTTAAATTAAATTCTAATGCATTATTATTACATAATTACATTAATATTATACATACATTATACAATCAAAGCTGCTCCATAGTACACACTGTTATTATGTATTTAACTGTACCATAATAACAATAACATGTTTTGTGTAATAACTGTGCAATAACACCCAATTTAAACCATGCAATATTACCTATGTGTTTTATTTTTGAAAGTATAACTACTTTATTAGTGGTCTCTTTTTCTTTTTCTTTTGTATTTATACACTGTGATGTATAAACTTGTATTATGTTTCTACTTTTTTTACATATTTGCACATTTCTTTTGTATGCTGCTGTAACACAGAAATTTCCCCACTGTCTATCTATCTAATAGCATGTAAGAATAAGGAATATGAATTTAACTTTTTATTATGCCTTGCTTTACAGTTAAATAATAAAAAGTGTGCAATATATTGTCTGAATTTTTAATGGACAACCAGAAAAATGAAAACATGTTTAAAGGCTAGCACAATGCAAAATAAATAGTCTAACAATAATAGTTATCTATACATACAGTCAAATAAATGATTAGAATGCTTAACCCTTAATGATCTTACAATTTGTATGTATTTGTATATGTATAATGCATTTTTTAAATCAGAGATCAAAGAGGCCCCAAAGTCACACCTAATGATCCTTTCGGTTCCTGTTAGTGTTGCAGTAGAGAATATCATCATAATCTTTATGGTTACTCTGGGAGCCCCCACTCAAGAGTAGAGATCATAGCCTGTGCTATAACTCTGAGACACAATCAAGCCGAGCCAAATTGAATCACAAAGCTGTGAAAGACCCAGTGGCCGGGTACCAGGCGATTGTACACCCGTCTGTAAATCCAATAGCATGGTTTTATCTCCATTGCCATAAAGTGGATTCGCAGCTAAAGGACAAGACAAAGACATTAAAGCCTTTTTATATAAGCAGAATGGGCGTGGATTTTACTCCATATCAAGAGCTATTAGAAAGGGATCTAGAGAGATTTCTAAAGTAACCCTGAACCAAGGCACATGAAAACATTCGTTAAGTCAAGCAGTCCACTGAGCTATGTTATACAATGGTGAAGAATGATTCTCAAAATTAACCTTTCAAAGTAAAATCAATGTATCCTTTTTTAATAAATCCCAAAAACAACAAAGCAGGTCAGTGTAGCTTTGGTAATTTTAGCCATTAACTCCAATTATTCCCCTCACCATCTGCAGCCTTAACTAAAGGAAAGATACCTAAAACCTCGATCTAGAAGGTATGGAAGTTAGGGCATTAGTAAAGAATGCAGAGGCTTTGGACCTTGGAATAGATGGTCATTAGTTCAAAAGCAAGCACCACTAAAATACCACTGTTGGGTTCTTGAGCAAGGCTCATAACCCCTAACTGCTCAGTTGTAAGTTGCTCTGGATAAGGGTATTAAAATGCCATAAATGTAAATGAAGAGTAATAAACCAGTACCAAACAAAATGGGTAAAGGAAAGAACCTGATCATCAGAAATTCTGTCTGTTTAATTTATAATAAAGCATAGATTTGATTATAACACTCGTAAAAATGCATTTCCCTGTATCTTTGTGTTGACATGAGGCAAATGTGTAAAGAAAACATTTATTTTTTTTAGTAATTGGGGTCATAGTTTAGAAAATGGGATTTGCTTGAACTGAGTGGGAAAGTTTTTTTTGATCTAGATGCATGGGGAAATTAAAGTTTGTGCCAGCATTTCCAAAATACCAACATAAGCGCATTTTACCATATACAGAATTGTTTCATTTTATTATTTAAGCATACAGCATACACTAAAGCCTATTTTGTTGTTTGTGATAGCCATCTTGATGTAAAAAAAGTCGTATTTGGTTGAAATGTTAAAAAATAAACCATAAACGTCCATGACTGCCAACAACTAAAACGTATTAAGATGTCAAACAGGCTCAGAGTCTCTAAACTAGACAAGACAGAATTATAAAACAAGCATGGCCAAATGCAACACAGCACATTTAAGAAACTGCAACCCAGTTCCACATTCCAGCATCCACAAAAATCAGTGCATGAGCCCTCAGCAAAAAAGAGTCACAGCATCAGAATAAAACCACTTAACCGCTAGGCAGTGAGGTGATTTGCAGCCAAATTAATGCTAAATGGGCAGCAAAGAAACAGATCATTACAGCTTGATGACACTGGTATAGGAATAATCTCCAAGAAGTTTTTCTTTTAATATTTTAATTCTGAAGAACAAAGTGAAGACTTCGCTGTTCTAGATTTGATGGTACCTAGAATTCCCTTCCTTCCTAAAGCTAATGTTGTCAGATGTATTACATGTCCTGCAATCACATGGTGACTTCTTGTAGGTTCATGTGTAGGATCTGCATGATGCTTATTTTCATGGTAGCAATACAGTGCCACAGAAAAGAAATGCTTTTGAGATTTGCAGATCAAAGTTCTTTTTATGCAATCTTAGTTCAAAGTCAAAGTAATTTGCCATGAGCTTTTCAAGATGCATGTTGTGAAAAGATAAATGGGGTCTTTATGACTAAAAACATGATTCTGTGTACCTAATTTAATCTGATTTAAATCTAAGGGGAAATTATCCAATTTCCTTTTGAAATTCAATTCAAGCAGTTACAAATTAGATCATTTGTGAGTGATTTGCTCCTGTGCTCACGAACCATTATTTTATAGGGTGGGTGACATTTGCATGAAAATGCCCCCAATGCAGCTTTCCAAATTTCATGGTACATTTTCATTGCATTTTAATTATTCATTTGGCAGATGCTCACATCAACTGTCTAAAAACAATTGCATGGGAGATATGATAATTGATCAATATATTTAAAAGGCAGGAGGATTGGTCGATTATAAATCAGAGGACATTATTGTTGTAATGAAGGTTGTTATATGGGTTAAAATGCAACGTTTTATAAACAGACAACACAAGGTCAAAAACAGGCCTCTGAAACTGAAACTGAATAATTCTTCTCATATTAGACAAATTTAAAACGAAATCTAAAATATAGTCCAGGGTCAACATTTGGTCAAATATAGAAATCAGAAGGTCAGAAGTTCAAAACAATTCAAAGGGGTTAGACAAGAACAAGATAAAACAGGGTCATTCATAAGCAGTCTATCTAACAAACCACAACAAGAACAGCAAACAAAATCTTAGGCTTCACACAGTCTGTACAGCTCATGCGCTTTTCCAGGGAACAAATTCTCAATATAGCCTAGAATTGTTGCAACTTCCAGTTGCTGTAATTCGTGCATCATGAGATACATGACCCACAACATGATCAAGGGCTGCATGACAAAGGATCATGGTAACCATGTCTTCACAGAAGGAGGAGCAGGAGCACTTTTCTTCATATGGGACAGTGCCCTGGCATTGCACCATAGGGGGAAAAAAACAACCAGGGTGCTATGATGAGATATATGTATATTGTATGTAAAGAAATACGTTTGTCTACCATAATGAAAGGACAAAGATTTGTAAAAGTTATTTGACCTGGTTTTGCAACAGCTTCAGGGGTTTGTACATGCAAAAAGCTCTAAACTAGAATGAGGGTCACTAGATCCGTAACATGCAACACAAAAACATTTTTACTTATGCATATGTTCTTTTTATTAATTGCTAAACTGTTTAGAAAAATTGACCAACAGGGTGAAATGACCCCACCAGCACAATTATATTTACCGGTAGATTGTAAATAACAAAATCTATCACCAAGCAAAAGTTGCACTGATTTAAAATTAATTTTATTACACAGTCCTGCTTCTCTCCATACTTGTCTATACACATCTGAAATGTGGAAACTAGTATTATTTAGCAACCTGCACAACAATTGCAAGCCTGTTGTTGCTGTTAAAAACTTTTATGCCATTATACAGAATTAATCTCACACTCTCCACCTACTTTACTATGAATAAATAGCACATACTTTCAAATTCCAGCACAGACACCACTAATGAAATTAATTTATGTTTTCGTTTTATTACTCAGCCTTGTGATTACATTGGCTGTTATGTTATATTATATGGGAATGCTAAGTTTGTGCAGGGGTACAGAATTGCAGTCCAGCTGGTTTGTTTATTTGAGTTTTGAACTGCTTGTGTGTTACAACGCTTCCCGTGCTGCCTACTATTTTTTGACGTGCCTGTCAGCAGCTGGAGCACCTGTTGGTGGGGTGTTTAAGAGAATGAGAAATAGTTGTAAGTCCAGTATGTATATGAGGAAACTATTATGTTACAGCTTTATCCAAAAATGCATTCAATTAATTTTTTTCCTAAAATGTTTTAAAAGATGAGCCGTCGCCCCAGTCTGAGAGCCAGCTGAAGCAGGTTTTCATCAAGGATGTCTCTGTACATTGTTGCATTCATCCCCACAGCATTACGCTGACACCACCATTCTTCATTCTTCAGTTTAGGGATGGGATTGGTCAGGTGATAATCAGTGCCTGGTTTCCACCAGATATGACGCTTGGATTTAGGCTAAAGAGTTCAATCTTTGTTTTTCATGGTTTAAGAGTCTTTGCCTCTTTAGCAAACTCCAAGTGGGCTGTCATGTGTCTTTTACTGAGGCGTGGCATCTGTCAGGCCACTGTACCATACAGGCCTGATTGAAGAAGTGCTGCAGAGATGGTTGTTCTTCTGGAAGGTTCTCCTCTCTCCACAGAGAAAGGCAGGGGCTCTTTCAGTCCCGTCCCCCGTCCCCCCCCCGTCCCCCCCTGATTTTTAGAACTGGTCCAAATGTCTCTGTACTAATTTTGTATTTAACAATATTGTTTTTCCAGGATTTGTGCAGATATTTCCACTAGTAACACAATAAAAATAAAAATCCAAAATAAAATTGTGCTTTAGTGCATCTTTGCTCAATGGTCCTTTTTAAATTGAATTAAAGAGATTGCGCCAATAAAAATCTGACATTATGATTAACAGCATGAGCATAAGACTTTGAATTGTGCGACACTGCCATCTAGTGAAATTTATATAATAAAAATTACACAAAAATGAGGCTGGGCTTTCACTAATTTTATTACATTTCTTTTACCATGTGCTCAGATCTAGGTCAGATATAATTGTTTAATTAAAACATTTTACCTGCTTGCACATCTGTCCCTGCTGAAATACAGAGCTGCACACAAACAGCTATTATTTACAAACAAGTGCAAAAACATTAAACACTGAGCAAAAACATTTTATGTGCCTAGTCTAAATGGTGCAATCTGCACTGTAAGTATAAAATGTCAATACAATGTCTACATAGAAAGTATAATGCATGCAGTAGACAATTTTTTATAATAGGCTGATATGTTGCCTAAGTTGCAGTCCAGCGCAGTGGAACAATAGACAGGTCTTGTTCCATGGCGTGGATAGTTGTATACCTCAGCCAAATCCACAAACACATACTAACTGGATTTGCATCCTCCCATAATTCCTTACAAAGGTCTACTGGTTCACACCCTTGGCAAGACTTACACAGTAGAATGCTTTTAACAATAGATGCTGTCACAAGGCAGCTTTACAACCAGCTTATTCAATTGATCCAAAACGAACAAGCCAGAGGTTAAAGTAGCAAGGAAAAACTGCTTTAGGTAATACGAGAAAAAAAATGTTGAGAGCAACCAGACACACAAAGGAACATCTTTTTTCATCTTTTTACTACAATTCACAGATCTGCAGCTGCTTTTACAACAGTTTGCTTCAACAAGCTGTTTCAGCTGAATAAGGCTAAAACCTTAGATGTTTTTTATCTACTATGTTGTCCAAAGGTGACTGGAATAGATGCAACCCTCTTGTCCACTGGGAAAACCTCCAAGTCGAGGAAGAGAGAGAGAGAGAGAGACCTCTCAAGATTGAGAAATTTGAAACCATAGACTGTACTGTTTGGGGATATAAAGTGAACTATAACTAGTCCATTTTATATTATTATTTATTTTACATCTCCCATATGGGGTTTTTCCTCTGGAAGTGAAGTAACATTCTCTTTTTGGTCACTTCAGAAGTCTGGTCTATCTAAGGGGGATTTCTAACTACAGGATTAATACTAAAAAAGTACATGGTTCACATTAAAAACTGGTAATGTAAAAGGCATCATGCGAACCGGGAAGCGCTCTGGGGTGCTGATCCTGAGATTACCTGTGAGAGATGGTCTGAGATTGGTTACACTGGATCCATGCCATAATTCAAGTGAATGTGAAGGCAACTCTTTCATACCCAGCAAACATGACCAGTGTAAAAACCACCCAATACCCCAATTCTTCTTTTTTTCATAGGTGGTCAAACAATGAGACATTTTGGCTTCCAGAAATTAAAGCAACCGACCATTTTTTGCACCACTGCTTTTGCTGGACCACCAGTAATCCACCAATGCACTAATCACTAACTAAAATATACTGTAACCACACACCCATACATTTTGTAATATGTAGGATTTATTCTTCAGCACAGCACTATATTCATCACATGTTAACAAACTTAAACTGCTACTCATTAATGCATTTTCATGCTTCTCAGTAATTGAAGACAGACCTTAGCATGTGCATGAGCTAGGTTGAACCCAGACATGATGATCTCTGTGCTGAGTGCTGATTAGTCTCACTCTTGCGCTAGACTTGGAAGAGAGCACTTTTGCAGCAGTCAGACAGGAAAGAGTCGTCATGCGAAAGCGAACTTCCTCTGAACCCGTCTCGTTTGCTTGCATGTTATGTTGGAAGCTGGTGTGAGCTCCTGCTGCCCCAGACATTCGTTCTGTGTATGTTGTCTGGTGCTGATTTAACACAGATGGCACAGATTTTCTTCATTTGATAGGTTCTAGGGAATTCTAGTATTTAGTTTGGTTTTAGCATCATCGCTGCTGGCCTGAATTACCTTATCTTTTTAAAATATCAGCCTGGGTAACATCACACGCACACCGCACACACACGCACACACACACACACACACACACACACACACACACACACACACACACACACACA
>MU575040.1:3261649-3274538 GCA_024362625.1 Silurus asotus
CTGACCTGTGTAACACTAATGACTGGATTTTCTACATATAACTGGGTAATTTTTATGTTTCCATCACAGAGATGAACTGGATCATTATTCTAGTGGGCTTCATGTCCATAAACCTCTCAGTATGTCTCAAAGGTATGAATTTACTGATATTGTTCAAATTGTAATTTTTCATGATTATGAAAAACTGAAATATAACATGTAAAGAATGTGTATGTATATAAAAAAGTCTCTATATATATATATGCAGATCTCCAAGACTTCAATGTCTCATAAAGCCTTTTCCACTATCTTTGGATAATCCAATTTGTTTGGATTTTTTGGATCTCCAGCAATATTTCAACATCTGATGGCCCACATATATATATATATATATATATATATAGTGGGGCAAAAAATAATTTTGTCAGCCACCAATTGTGCAAGTCCTCCCACAGATGAGAGAGGCCTGTCATTTTTATCATAGGTACACTTCAACTTTGAGAGAAAAAATCCATAAAAATCACATTGTCTGATTTTTTAATAATTTATTTGCAAATCATGGTGGAAAATAAGTGTTTGGTCAATAACAAAAGTTTATCTCAATACTATGTTATATACCCTTTGTTGGCAATGACAGAGATCAAACGTTTTCAAAAGTCTCCACATGGTTTTTACACACTGTTACTGGTAGTTTGGCCCATTGCTCCATGCAGATCTCCTCTAGAGCAGTAATGTTTTGGCAACACGGATTTTCAACTCCCTCCAAAGATTTTCTATGGGGTTGAGATCTGAAGACTGGCTAGGCCACTCCAGGACCTTGAAATGCTTCTTACGAAGCCACTCCTCCGTTGCCTGGGTGGTGTGTTTGGGATCATTGTCATGCTGAAGGAGGTTTTCACTTAAAATCTCACGATACATGACCCAATTTATTCTTTCCTTGAACGAATCTGTCATCCTGGTCCCTTTGCAGAAAAACAGCCCCAAAGCATGATGTTTTCCACCCCCATGCTTCACAGTAGGTATGGTGTTCTTTGGATGCAACTCAGCATTCTTTCTCCTCCAAACACAACAAGTTGAGCTTTTACCAAGAAGTTCTATTTAAATTTCATCTGACCATATGGCATTCTCCCAATCCTTTTCTGGATCATCCAAATGCTCTCTAGCAAACTTCAGACGGGCCCATCTGGCACTGCAGGATTTGAGTAACTGGTGGCGTAGTGTGTTACTGATGGTAGCCTTTGTTACTCTGGTCCCAGCTCTCTGCCGGTCATTCACTAAGTCACTCTGTGGGGTTCTGGGATTTTTGCTCACTGTTCTTGTGATCATTTTGGCTCCTAGATATCCAGTTTCATGAAAATACAGGCTTATTCCAGTTTAAAAGTTAGGAAGAAAGCTATGCCACTTTTGGTCTTTTCTGGTCCCTTTTAAGCACAATATAGTACAGGTCACATAAGAATAGAACACCAACTGACAATAAGCAGTAGAACAACTGGAACCACAGTCCTTTGTTTTTAATTATATAGTTATAATTGAAATGATATTGTGATTTGTAGTTAGACTAGGGAGAAGGTTGAGAAGAGCCTGGAGAGGTGGAGGAGTTCAGGTAACTGGGGTCAACCTTGCAAAGTGATGAAGAGTGTATTAGAAGAAGAAGTTATAATTTAAGTAAATTATATATAGGACGGAGAATAAAAAGACAGCTATAGATAGGTTTGATGCCTCTTGAGCAAGAAGGGAAAACTGTTTGTAGTAAGCCATGTTGAGCATATGGGGCAGGTGAGCTGTTGATTTTGGTGTGAAATACTTCCTTAAGCAGCCCCAAAGGAAGTCATTGTTGGCCCAGCAGGTGGTCCATGGCTTTAGAACGGCTATTCAAACCTGTAGTCTGCATGTAGGTGGCTATGTCTTCACAACTGGCTTTGACTCATTTAAACTTTCCTGGTTTTTAAAGTTTTAAAAAAAGTCCAAGGTTGATTCATTGTTAAATAATAATATACAGTGTGTTATACATAATGGTTTACATGATTACATTTATTAAATGAATAGTTTGCCCTAAATGAAAAATTACAAAATATGCAATAAATTAGTCAATGCATGTAAGGAGTCCAAACTTAAGGCCAATTGGGTTAACAAGTAATTGAAGAAGGCAATGTTAAATGAACTGAAACTAAACAGTCAAAAAATCATACAGTATATTTATTTTGTGTTGTTTGTAATTCGTGTTTTCTGAAATAATTAATTTTACTGCTATTTTGAACTGTGCTACAGCTGGATATAATGTGTGAATATAATGTGGAACTGCTTGTAAATAATAGATAGTCTAAGCCATGAGTGCCAGAAAAGAGTGAGAAAAATGAAACATTGTGTGCCATATGCATGATATACATGTGTAGGGCACAACACTAAAGAAGCATGGCATGTGCCTACACACAGTTCTGCATACAATTCGAAATGCAGGCATCACGCTGAACATTGAAATTGTGAAATTGAGGCTTTCGTGTTATGTTCAGTCAGCTAGGGAAATGATTGTCGTAGCTAGTTTAAACAGAAAAACTAAATCAGACATTTGTTAAGACGATTAGTGCTTAGCAGATGCTACTTCTTTTTAATTTTTTTATTTTTAGAAAAAACTGGAAACCTGGGCCATATGACACACTCTGTCACACACACCCACAAAGCAGCACTATGCACCAAGCAGCACTACCACTAAGCTTGACATGGGCATGACAGAGACTGTGAGACTTTCTGATAACAAACTCATCAAACCAAAAATCAACTTCTTAGTATGAGGCTAATGAGATACTTCAATTCCAGGGAAAGACCTGCCACATGCACTAGTCAAACCATTGTCCAGTACAATAACAACAATATTTTCAGACAAACTTATGAATGGCCTGCCTGCAACCACTTTATATTGTGAGAACCTGAAAACAAAAAAAATCTTAGGCAGGCAGTGTTAGTGCTCAAATTCTGGACAGAACTAAAGCTAAAGCTTTATTTTGCTTAGCTATTTCCTAATCTATTGAAGATGGTCTTTTGGGTAGTTGGGGTTTGTGTGTGCTTTGCGGTGCCTTAGAAATCTAAGTTTAATTTTGCTAAATATAAGTCCGTTTAGTTGACTTGAGAAAAGGTGGGATGATCTGTTACACAAATGTAACTGATGTATTAAGAAATGCATGTGGAAGCACTAAAATCTGTTAGAGCAAATAAAAACTTCAGTTATTCCTACAACAGTGTTTAACTAGATAGTGTGTGGGCTGATTTGAAAGAATATTCATCGTGTTAGAAGTGAATACAAAAAAAGACAGCCTTAAAGTTTCAATACAAAACCTAAGAATGTAAATTTTATTTGAGTTCCCGACATTATGAAATGGTAATATGTATTAACTTGCATTATTCACAGTATGTTTTTTGTTTGAACGAATACCTCGTTACCCCACAAGGTGTCAGTATAGATCAGCAGAGATTTATTCGACCACTTTTGTTTTCATCTGCATTTATTTCCTTGCTTACAGTCATAAATGAAACATATTTATCTAGTTTATCCATGGTTTGTTCTCAGTGCTGAATCATGCATGTTATATATTCTACCGGTTTAAGTGTGCAGAGAAATGTAGACGTATGTGGTTCTATTGCTGGTACACCAGTGGCATTGCATTATCTAAAAATTAAAATACAAGATATTTATAAATACAGGCTTTCTCTGTAAATTGTCCTATTTAAACATTTTACAGTCATGGTTAAATTCTCATCAATTTGTACATCCTTCAGCCAGCATTTTATGAATACCTGGCATGCATTATGCAACAGGAAAGTATAAGTGACCCACCAAAAATAGGGCATTTTTTTAAGCACCAAATAACTCAAGCACTCGATTGGCCCTTGGAACAAGTTCAGATTACACATATTGAGAAAACCAAAATTGGCTTCGCTAGCCAGCTGTGGGTCTAAACATTTCTGTGCAAAGAAAACACAAGCTGTTTGATGTCTGAGGGAAAGTCTTTATGTTCTTGCTCAAAAAAAGTACCACTTACTAACTCTGTCGGGGAAAATAAACCATGGATATTAACTGTATCTTGTCTATCTTCTGGATGAATGGATAATGAGGGATTACTGACTTTTCAAGAGAGCAGGCAATGTGTGTCCTGATGCTCTTTTGCTTTATGGTGAAGTTAGTCGTGTTGGATTTGACCCTATAACATGAAACAACAGTTATGTGGCAAATGCAGTTCCATGTTAAACCGGGGGCGTGAGATCCGAACCACGGTAAAGCAGGAGATTCCATATATATATATATATATATAGTAAGCATGATTGACTGGATTTTCTACCTCATTCCTGATCCTGACCAGTTTAAGTACAATTTAAGACTAATTAAGCTTTGAGACATATAGAATGTATATTATTATAAAAAGAGTCCCATTTTCCCCAGGGGCTATGTTTATACAGTAGATGCACTTAGGGTTAATTTCTAGTCACCCTCTTGGGTATTAAAATATTTCAATGCTAATCATAATGAAAAGTCCATGTAAATATATAGTATAATTATAAGGATATGTACAATGGATATATTCGTAGCCTATTGCAAAATAGTGTACTCAACAAGTAGTTGCAATACTACACATATACATAATATTAACACCATACTTAAATAGATATGATGTTAATGATATGCCACTTAAAACAAAAATGGATGGAGTGCAAACCCACCAAATGATAAACTGAGCAATTGTTTTATATACTTATTAGGCGCATCGAAGATAACCTGGAAACTAAACGTTATACTATTAAATAAATAATTTGCCACCTTTAATTTTCAATATATATATATCAAATAATTAAAGTTTATCACTTGTAAAGTATGACTACTGTAATGCGTGAGCCAACAACCGCAAATTTTCCAGCAATCCTTGGCCTTTAAATATCCACAGACTACTATTCCTACACACTTTCAATCACCAAGCTACTGATTGAGCAAAGGTGTGCTCAATTACGCTCAATTACACTCCCTTTCTCTTTCACTCAGTCACACACACACACACACACACACACACACACACACGCTCTTTAAAGACCGTGTTTTATGAAGAAACTATGAGGTAATTGTTCAGTTCCTGTCTTTATTTTTATTAGTTCTTTTTTTTTTTTTTTACTCTGAATTGTGCTTCATGTTCTTGGTTGTTTGGCTCTGAATTAAATACATGTAAAGCAGAGTGACTTAAAGGTGTTGTTTGGTGGTGGCCATCTTGAACACAAGTACACACTGTTTAGCCTTTACGTACTTGTGATTGAATTAAATGAAACTTAAAGAAAACTTTTACCCTAAAACTCATTAAATATGTTTATAGCAATTCTGGTGCTAATTCATCACCTGGTGCTGTATTTTTATTATCTCTATAAATGTTGGCATTGAATTAAATATGAATAAATACAATCTCAAACATAACAGAGATTTTAGTTTAATATTAAGCTTAATATTATATTAATGAGAAATCCAACAAAGCAGTAGTGGAAGAAGCAAACACTGCACCCGAAGTCCAAAATTAAACTCAGGTGTACTTGATGTTAGAGCAGGAACTTAGCTTGGCTTGTTAATGATCTATGAGACGATAAGCTCAGTGGCGTTGCTTGTAGTTTTGGCATTATATATATATATATATATATATATATAATGCCAAACTTGGTTGTTTGGCTCTGAATTAAATACATGTAAAGCAGAGTGACTTAAAGGTGTTGTTTGGTGGTGGCCATCTTGAACACAAGTACACACTGTTTAGCCTTTACGTACTTGTGATTGAATTAAATGAAACTTAAAGAAAACTTTTACCCTAAAACTCATTAAATATGTTTATAGCAATTCTGGTGCTAATTCATCACCTGGTGCTGTATTTTTATTATCTCTATAAATGTTAGCATTGAATTAAATATGAATAAATACAATCTCAAACATAACAGAGATTTTAGTTTAATATTAAGCTTAATATTATATTAATGAGAAATCCAACAAAGCAGTAGTGGAAGAAGCAAACACTGGACCCCAAGTCCAAAATTAAACTAAGGTTTACTTGATGTTAGAGCAGGAACTTAGCTTGGCTAGTTAATGATCTATGAGACGATGAGCTCAGTGGTGTTGCTTGTAGTTTTGGCATTATATATATATATATATATATATATATAAAGCTTTGAAACCTTATCTGTTTGAGTATAGTGAACCGATTAGGAGTTGAGCGAGCTAGAAGGACTACAGGACTAAAGCGCTGCTGCATCTCTTCAGAGTGATATAAAGCAATAGATAACACTACAGATTCACACCAGTGTCACTATCACCAGGTTGGAAAGCAGTACACCATATTGATAAATAGTTTAAACCAAAAATCTACCCAGATCTTCATTACAAAATACATCTCACTGAGGATTAATATGGCATTCGTTTAGGGCAGGAAATTTTTTGAGACAATTATTGAGAGACAATTTGCTTCTTTTTTTTTTTTCCTGACATTGAAAGCTTAAGTACAATGTTTCATCATGCCCTGGACAGGAGCTGCATTGAGAGCTTAAAATTATTCTAGGGCTGCTTAAGTGTGTGCGTGTGTGCATGCTCGCGTTCTCATGATCTTGGAACTACATAAAGCACCTTGTCTCACACCTCCGGGTTTTGGGATTTTCTCCCTCTTACACTTTCATCATTTGCCTTATTTTTTACTGCTCCTTTGATTTAAAAAATATGCAGGAAATGAAATCAAGCGCTGTGTTACTTTGTAGTGAGGTGACAAAAGATTTTCTGTCAAAAGGATACGTTTCTGTTTTTCTGTATTTAGCCCAGAACATTTGGAATGAATTTTGTGTTCAAAAGCAAAAATCTGTCTGAATGAGCTGCACAGACTGTGTCAGACAAGACAGTAGGGTGCAAGTCTGTGTGTGCAGATAAAAGGCAAAACACACGAGTCGGAGGAGCCGATCTTGATTCCGTGCTTGCGGTTAAGACCAAGTAGGAGATGGCGATACACCAGTCATTGTTTATGACAAACCCGCTGATCCTGGAACACCCAGGCCGTAGCAGCAACATCATTCGGTGTAATCGGTTAGAATGATTCTCGAGTGTGTGAATGGCTTTCTGTTCTGTACGTGCTCGCAGTAGGTGGTAGCTGTTTGTAATTCTGCTCGGCTTGAGAGCAGAGAATCATTGTGGACAGACAGCATTAATAAGCACCGACAGACAGCTCTCATGCAGCATTCATACTCATACTGCTGCCAATGTTCTGCTTTCTATCTCTCTCTCTCTCTCTCTCTCTCTCTCTCTTTTTCTCTCTGTCATCTGAACAAAACATGAGTGTAGACAAAGGAGAAAAGGAGTGCCAGGAAAGCTTTTCAGCAACCATGTTCAGCTACAAGTACACACTTACAGTACACACCCTGAAAAGCATGCACCTCCACACGCCGCACACACTACAGTGCGCATGAGGACACGCATGGGGGTGGAGAGTGGGATAATTGAGCCGAAGCCAAGCTCGATCTCACTGTTACTCATCAGCGCCAACTGCTCAATGTCGTCTAGACGCCCGCCTCTCACAGCGGCCCTGCTGATAATACTGAATTCATAATATTGCCAGCGCATATATAGACTACAGATCTTGGAATAGCAAAAAAAGGAATTAGACAAGTGAGGATTTTTATGGTCCGTCATGCATTCTGTCAGACCCAATAGCACAAATAGGTGAGGTGCGGCTCCAGAAGGTGCGTTAGGCTGTCTGATTACCTTAAATGGGTTGTTTCTGGTTCAGCATTTTAATCCAGTTGGTAGTGGTGTGGTAAGCAATGTGGCAAGACAAGCAATAGAGTAAATTGCTAATAATCTAGGCAAAGCTAGAAGCTAAAAGCTTTTTAGTGTAATGCTGATTCAATTAATACCTTTTTATAAGCTCTCATCTATGAAGTCTGAAGGTTTTGTTAGTTTATTCAAAAGCAAACGAAAAAAAAAGGAAAAGGGAAATCTGAAAAATTGGTGTAAAATTTTCCCAATTAGAAAATGAAAAAACACTTACAAATTCTGCTGAATGTTTGAAATATCAATAAAACAAGATTTTCTGAATGCAGTGTGAGCTGTCTAATGGCACACTTTATAAAATTATTACTTCTGGTGTTACCGTCCCAGGGCTTAAACCTTGCTTGTGCCTTTGTGTTGATGCAGAAAAACAGTTCACGAGCAAAATGTGGGATATTTGAACAGACAAGCCCTGTGAGATACTTTGCGTATTGACCTGGAATGGCCTCGGTGGCTCTCTCTCCCACTCCAACCGCAGCAAATCAGGTCTTCTTGTGCTCCATCTAATAACATTCAATTATCCCTCCAATTATTCATAGACTGCACTCGCTCACCGCCTCAGGGACTGCGGCGCGATTGGATGTTGGCTTGAACAGAACCTTATTTTCCCCTCCGCAGAGTGGCAGAATGCGGTAGCGTTGAGAAGAGAGCGCAGGCGGAAGGGCGGGGGGGTGTTGGGAGGGCTATCTGATTGGAGTAGTGCATTCAGAATGTCACGTCTGAAATCACTGTGTCCACGCGCTGGAAAATAACAGTGGAGACCGAAGCTGGAGCTGGCACTTGATCAAACAGGCTGGGAAAAATGGAAAGAGGAGAAATTACAGGGGAGGCAGCAGGCGTCCGACCCCCTGCTGTCTCTTATCCCTCCTTGGAAACTCATTTACATCCCTTCACCCTATTTTCAAATCCCTCGAAATCATCGGAGAGGACGCCTCAATGAATTCCCCCTTCCCTCCCGATCCTTATTAAAATGACTGCATTTTATGACATGCTAGTTATGTGCACCATAACACCTGTTAGCTATGTGGCACCACCACTCAGGTAGGAATTGTATTCCTAGCCATTAAATACTTGATATATGCTCAAAGCTATGCAAATCCGACATGAAGTTAACAGAAAAGAGAGCGTATAAAGAAGAGGTTAAATTTGGGTCAAATGGATTCAGCAAAGAACAGCAAAGTGAATAAAAGGGAGGCTTGTTTACAAACCGGTGCAGATTGCTGAAATCGTGCTCAATATAGTGCAGTGAGATGGGTAATGATGACCCGCCTTGCTCGCACATCATAGACAGACTTGGAAAATAGGTTTAAGATGAGCTTAAACACCTGGCATATCCCTGAAGGTGAGCAAAGGCAGAATTAAGGAGGACTAGAAAAAGTAGATCCTATTCTGACGATCCTGCCCTGACAATGGCTGCGCTCTCAACAAAGACATGGAAGCTTTTATACACATCAGCATTTAACTAAAACTAGAAATTCTGTACAAATGGTGGGAGATTTACACAATGTAGAAGAAATAATGTTTATATATATATATATATATATATATATACATACACACACTGTATATTCATAAGCCTTTGTGCTGAATTGGCACAAAACTTGTGTGTGTGTATTGTGTTATGTCACTCCGTGTCTGATGAAATAGTATGAAACTGGCCCTTATAAATAATGAGATGCAGTAAAAGTGTAAAAGTCAGTCTTAATGAATATTCTCCTGAAGTGTTTATAGTAAGTCACCAAATTCCAAACCAAATGCTTAACTCCTGTTATATATAGTTTAAACTATCATTATGAACCAGCAGAACGTTATATGGAAGATGTTCAAAAAGTGGGCATTGGTGTGACTCTTCAACCGTTTGGAAATGGAGATTGTTTTGCATCCTTTGCACTGTTCTCACATCTAGACAGGTCATTAAGCTAATATATCATTTCATCATCTAACATTATAGTGCCTATTATTGTTTCATTTGCTAGACAGCTGCCTTACTATTTCTTTCACTCACAGCTACCTGTTTAATTGGGCAGCAAATCAACCTCAAAGAAACTTTGCCATTTGGGCCTTCAGTGTCATTATAAAGTTTAACACTCTGTGCTCTCATTATTGTAGAAGCGGGAGTCTAGTATAGTGAAACTATTTATCAGGTGCTAGACCGATCGAAACTAAATGTTAACAGAATAACATATCTAAATAATTACGTAAGGATAATTGGTTAAACTGTGTAATTGCATAACGCTAAATAATTAATTTCAACCACAGAATGACTTTGTTGGATGTCTTTTGTGAATTCCCAGAAACAGCTTTATATGATAAAAAAAAAAACTGAATTTTTCTGCCAATAAAGTACTTTGACAGCTCTACTTCAAGAAAGCTCACATCAGATAAAGATCCAATTTAACAAATGCAATGGTAATTGCAGACAATCTGCCTAAAGATGCTGGCTAGCCAAGAGCACTTTTCTCACAATTAGAGAAAATGATGATTCCTGGCTAATTTATGGCTAATTACATGCCATACAGAAATGGACAACAGCCTAATCAATCATGTTTGTAATCAGAAAATGCAAGCGATGTTCCTGCTAACGTGTGTCATCATCAAAACAGAGAGTTGGTAATTATTTGACAATAATGAGGCCTCTGTTTAAATGTGCAGCGAGTGAATTTTACTTCCGGTGACGAGCCAGAAAGGGATGAGAGAACTTTCAATTTCCCATTGTAGATGTATTTAAATTTTTAAATGAATCTCAACAATCAGGGACATTCAGTAATGAACGTAGCAGTAGGTATTGTATTAGAAATGTCATTCAGTGTTAGTGGAAGTATTCTTTTTTGGATGGCAGTGCAAAGATTGAATATATGATATATATGCAAATATTTATAGGAAAATGCAAACATTTGTCCATGTGTTTTCAACGCAACACAAATAGGACTGTTAGAAATAGTTAGGTAGCCATGTTTGTCAAAATATTCATAGAACTTTTATGGTCTGATGAACAAAACTGGGATTGCCTCCACCATACAAGATATATACAGTATATTGCACAAATGTATTCACAATGATATAGGCCATCTGTTATAGGCTATATGATAAGAATATTAATGAACATTTCTGCCAGAAAGCTCAAAGAATGCACAACAGTCTGAATATATTTTGAACCTGAACCTATTGTTCACAGTTGTTATAAGATGCTTTTATTGACGCAGTTGTCTTGATCCAACAAATGAATGTTTCTTAGTGGAAACAGGAAACATCTGCTCACATTCTAGGTACCTGCTTCAAATCCAGTATAGCCCCCTTTTCCTTTCTTTTTTTTTCAACATCATCTGTTTTTAATTCAACAACTGCTGGAGAGACATGCCGTGCCTAAGTGCCCTTTCACCAATAAATACTTTGCCTATTTGCTTTACTTCTTTGGGCAAAAATCAAGGACTTTATGTTTGGAAAGAGATGGAGGGCAGGAATGGAGAAGGTGAGATGAGATGGAGGGATGAGAGCTCAGTTTAGAGAGGAGATGAGAGCATTGGTCGTGCAAACTCACTTCCTTCTCTCCCTGTGGCTGAGGAACTGAGGAGGTGATGTTAGTCCACTGGTCTGGTTTAGATTAGGGCCGCGTGTCATCGGCTGCGGGAACTCCAGAAAGTATTAGATTCCGCAGAAACAAATTAAAGGCCCGCCTTTACTTTGCTCTCACTTACTTACTCTCGCTTTCTCCCAGAGAGAATTCTGCTCTCCACTGAGAAACATTGCAGGAGGAGTGAGCTTGCCAGGAAAAACACAACTTCAGGTCAATTCAGAGCTTTGGAAAATGAGGAGGCTGCCAGTGAACAAAGAGAGGCAGTCAGTTTGCGGACGTGATGGGACGTGATTCCCCGTTCAAAAAGGGGCATGAAATATTCAGCTCGCCCTTCACACAATCAGGACAAGCAACCATGCTGCAGAATGGAGACAGAGATTATCTTGTAACGTCGCATAAACAGCTGTAAAAAGAAATATATGAAGTGAGAATGTCAAGTCTGCCCCCTTTATAAAGTATTGCTGAACCATTCGGCCTACAAAGGGCTAATTAATCTGTGGGGTCACACTCTCTGAGGCCCTGACTAATGTCAAATAAAAAAATGATTATAATTCCATTCTCTAACCTGGTAATTTATACCAATGTAACTAATGTAGCCTATCGATTGGCAACTAGTCAGCTGACCTGATATTATTTGCATTCAAAACTTTTTGCACTGACAAGGTAATGGCATCTTAACAGGAGTCACAGTAATACCAGTGCAATGTCTATTGAGATTCATGCTGAGCTAAAAAATTTCCACCATGCATATAACCTGGTCAGTGGTGGTCCTGTGGTGGACAATTTCTACTGTTGGAATACCTGCCAAAAAATTGGACAGCTATACAGTGTTTCAAACAGACCTATCCAACATGAAGTATAATTATGAGTTTGCAGAAATATCTCAGTGGGCTGCACACTACTGTAGCTCAGTGGGAAGTGATGCCACCTCACAGCTCCAGGGTCCCAGATTAGATTAGATGTAAGTGTCTGTATAGAGCTCTACATGTTGTCCCTGTGTTGGATCTTCCTGTGTTATACATTTTCCCCCTACTGTCCAAAAATATGCAGGTAGGTGGATTGTGTACTTTAAATTGTCCCCCTGGGGTGAAAGTGTGTGTTCATGGTAGCAGACCATACTAAGTGATTTCTCCTTCCTCACACACAGTGTTTCTCAGATAGGTCCTGGATTTATCTTTAACTCTGACCATGATTATTGCTCTTTCTAAAGATTAAGTGATGAATGGATGAGGAAATAAATGTCTCAGTAAAATAAATAAAAAAAAATAAAAAAATTCACAGGAAAATGTAGGGCTTTTGTAAAAAAGCACACTAAAGCTCATGAAAGGAAAATGAAGTAGGATGGAGGCTTATTGCAATTCAACTGAGGAACTTTGTCATTATCTGCCTTAATTGGCTGCTGTCAGCTAAAAGGTTTATGAGGCACTTTAAATATTTGCTTAGACCATTCAACAAGAGGAAGTCTTCGTAAGGGATTCAAATTCAAATTTGTAACATACACGTTTTTACATTAT
>MU575040.1:3274548-3353321 GCA_024362625.1 Silurus asotus
TTTTTTTATGTATGAATGTGCATGGGACAAATTTATATATAATACATACAGGAATTAGAAAGAAATGGATATATATGACAGATATTGCCAGAAGTCAAGTATCCTAGTGTGATTGTTAATAAGTGTCCATGTGCAATTTCAATGTGCAATATGTGGAAAATCTTTGGGCAATGAAGGAATAGTTGGACAGAGAGAGAAAAGTCTATATACTAGGCGCTAGGTGTTTCCTGGTTTAGACTCCGAATGGCCTGCTGGAAAAAGCTCCTCCTCATTTTGTCTGTGTTTGCCTTCAAGTGGCGGAAGTGCTTTCCTAAATGCAGCAGAGAAGAGAGTCAATTGTTGGGATGGTACTTCACTATCTTTCTGTCCCTGGTCTTGCATTGCTTCCTGTAAATGTCCTGCAGCTTGGTGGGGATGGTACTCTCCGCACTACCCTCTGGAGGACTTGCCTATACTTCATTGTGCTGTTCCTGAAACAGGAATTGATGCTACCTATCAGGATCTCAATGGTGCAGGTGAAGAAAGTCCTTAACATCTAAAAGGGTAGTTTAAAGTCTCTTAAGCATATCAGATGGTACAAACGCTGCCACATCTTCTTCACCAGATTATTGATGTGACAGGACCACTGTGGATCCTGCATGATCTAAACATTACAGCAGTTGGTATGACCACTCCTGCTTTGTGCTGAAGTCCACTATTAACTCCTTAGTCTTGCTGACATTTAGGAGAAGATCGTACTCCTGGCACTATCTATCCAGGTTTTTAATCTCCTATAGGTAGGCCGTCTCATCGTTGTTGAAGATCAGGCCCACCACAACAGGATCATAAGCAAACTTGATGATGGTAGTGGAGTTGGAAGTGGCCACACTGTCATATGTGTACAGTGAGTACAGCAGAGGGCTCAGAACACAACCCTTAGAGGCTCCAGTGCTGAGGGTGAAGGTTGAGGTTTGTTTGCCCACCCGTATGGCTTGTGGTCTGTATGTCAGGAAGTTGAAGATCCATTGACACAGGGGAAGGAGTATTATGGTGTTAAACGCTACAAACTACAAACAGCATTTTCGCATAATTCCCTTCTCTACAGTCCAGGTGGTTTTAACACACACAAAAATCTAGCATCAGTTACTATAAACATGAATGAAAAAAAAATTCTGGTGATATCCTATGGCAGCATTTGTAGTAATCTACAATAGTTGTAATATAGTAGTCATTTCTGTTTAAACAACAATCTAACACACACACACACACACACACACACACACACACACACACACACACACATATTATATTATTACACAGATATTATTTATATTTTATAGAGCTATGCACAGATGAATACACTATCACTGCCAGAACCGCATCTGGAGAACTCTAAGCCATTCCTCAGTGCAATCAATAAGGCTTGGAATAAAATGGCCTTCACGCAGACTAATTTGTACTTCTCTCCAGCGACCACTGTCGAATCCATGCAAAACATTTTTAAATGCTATTGCCCCTGAAATGGATGTCCATTTTGTAAGAAATAGAACAAAACGAGGCATTTGGCAGAACAAGGTAATGATACGAGTGAGCTACAGCTGAAATCAGGCTTTAGAGCAAAATAATCCGACTGTTTGTATGGCTCTAACTTTCACATACCATAACCAATGGGCATATTTTGGAATCATCCAACAAGTTCTTTGGATTAAATCATGTAAATCGTGGTATTTGCTTACAACCTCAAATTTTCAAAGATGATATTAAAAGATATATTGTATAACAATGTGGTGGTGGGAATCAATTATTGGATTAAGAATACTTAAGTATTTTAAGTATATTTTTTTAGCCTTTGATCAGTGCTATTAAAGACAACACTACAAAATAGATCAGGGTTTTTTTGTCTTTTATCAAAATTAATGAATGCATTTGCCAACTATAATGCAGTTTCTATGAAATTATAAAAAAGTATTATAACAGAGGTTTTGTCTACATTGATGTGTTACAATTTACATAGAGAAAACTAAAAACTCTAGTTTTAAATGGTGTTCTTAATTAAAATCTTAATTTTATTATAAACACATTCTTCAGAGAAAAGCATTTACAAAGCTGTTGTTTGAACTTGGAGAGTGGGGAACCATCATCTTCGAGGAACAAATGTGGTCGGAAAAAAATCTTGAATGACCTTAATCGGCGATCACTTAAATGTTTTGTGAAATCAAATCGTAAAAAAAACAACAACAGTAGAAATCAAAGCTATGTTTAATAGTGAATATAAGAGCATTTCCACTCGCACATTGCGAAGGGAACTGAGGGGTTTTGGGACTAAACAGCTGTATAGCCTTAAGAAGATTGGACTCTGGAGCAATGAAAGAAGATTATGTCGTCTGGTGAATCCAGATTTACCATGTTCCAGAGTGATGGGTGCATTAGGGTAGGAAAATAGGACCCATCATGCACCCATCATGCCTAGTGTTATAATCTGGGGTTGCTTCAGTTGGTCAGGTCTTGGTTCAGCACATTATCTGCCCAAAGAATGAGGCCAGATGGCTACCTGAATATACTGAATATAAATATATCTAAGGTTTTTTTAGACACAGGTTTAAATGGCTCTTCAATATAATAGTTCACTTCACAGAATCTTATTTCACTAAGCATGCTAAGCATATGAGTAAAAAAGTAATAATAACTAATAGAAAAATATATGAAATAAAACCAGAGCAGAAAATAATAAAAAATGTATTTATCAGCCCTCCATATTGACTTGTGCCAGTCCTGTGGGAAAGCCGGAGAATGAGAAAATGAGACATTTAATAAAGTAGGGCCCTAATTACAGCTGCTGCAATGCACCAAGGGAAGACGCCTCAGATCTGTAACTACTAACAGTATCTCTACCAATTAAACCGCTCAAGTTAGCGTGCAAGTGCTAGCCAGAAGAGTGTGAGGGGGAACAACAGACCCAGCTAACGCTCTTTGACACTAGCTCACACCTGACACAAATGCTGAAGGTGTGTGAGAAAACTGGGAAAGACACAAGCCTTAGAACACTTTTTGAGCTGCATATATTCCTGTGCAGCATTATGCTTCCTATTCTTAGACAGGAAGATTCGAATGTGAATGCTAAATCACTTTCAGAGGCAAGAGGTGTTGCTAATTCATCAACCGTGTCACTTAGATGCCAAATGCCTTGCTACACTTAAAAATGAATGAATGAATGAATAAATAAATAAATAAATAAATAAATAAATAAATAAATAAATAAATTAATAAATAAAAATCATTTATATACAAACACACACAGTTCAGTAGCAGTGGAGCAACTACTCTGAGTTAAAAGTAATTTATGGTAGGAACATTTGACAGTACTTAATCAAGTCTAATTGCATTTACAGTTTGTCTGCATAAAATTTGACATGCAACAAGAAAACAAATTGAACTTGTCAAAAGCTTTTTAAATTTGGACACGACATTTCGATTCGGAAAAAGCTCTGTGGGGCAGTTTGAAAGCCAATAAAACACAATTTTGAATTTTTTATTTATTTAATTTTTTTTTTACAGCAGAACTAAATATATTTTAAGATACAGAACTGCTGTTCAGGCAGTCTAGGAAATTAATTAATGTATTAATTGACTCAGGTACCCCCCCCCCCCCCCCCACACACACACACACACACACATACACACATATCTTTCATGTTTCTATTGTTTACTGCACCCTTTATACATGCACACACTTTTGTTTCTCACATTTGCACTATTGTAAATTTGTAATTTAGGTTTTGTGTAATTTTTTTATCTTATGTCTTTTAAATGTATGCCATAAGCTGCTGGGTGTAGTTCACAAAAGTAAGAATTTCATTGGTATGGTATATGATATAAAACATTGTTTCCTATACGTACAAAAGTAAACTCTTGAGTCTTGAATAATAGTTGTACTATAATTATTTATTTTACTTTTTTCTAAACTACCTGATCCTGCTAATCATTGTATTAGGTTTATTAGTTGTGTGCAGCTCATCCATGGATACACTTTGGCCTATTCTCATTTTTAACAATAATACATGCACGTTGGGTCCAAAGATGGCAGTTAAAAGTGACTTTAGTTTAGCCTTTGGCTATAAAAGAGCTTCATGTTGTCTTTAGTAGGATCACTGAATGAACTGTGTCAGTGTTGTGTGGGAGTGTATTTGGTTAAATTCCCTTAGCTTGGCACCAGTTAAAGCACTGGATTTAAATTCTGATGTTGCTAAAAGGGTGGCAAAAGCTTGTTTCAATGTAATCGACGGTAAGCTGAGTTATAAAAGGTGCTATACAGGGACCAAGATGGTTAAAAGAACAAATCGTTTTTAATCTGTGATCTAATACTTGACATATCTGTAGAGATCGTTTTGTCTTTATAGTGTTTAAGCAGCATGGTCATGTGGGTGATAAGTAAGGAATAAAAGATGCTAAAAGTATTGATAATTCATCTCTGTTTTTAAGAATCTTGAAAAATCTTTCTGACAATTACGAAGTACTATTATTTGAGACTCATTCTTTACGGAAAATGTTAATATGTTAACAATTATATGGTCCAGCATGTTTTGTTTTTTTTTTGTTTTTTTTTTTACCAATGTGTTATTAGCCTTAGATCATTGAAGCAATACCACAAGCACTACAATATCAAAAGTAACCAAAATGTTATTTAATTTTGTATTTTTAAATATTATTAAATTATTCAATAAATATATTTTTTCCACATATTTATAATATACTGTTATGTTGTGTTGTAAAAAATATCAAAGAAGACTTCCATCCATTTTATATTATCTAATTCATTAATATTTCTTATCCCAACTCAAATAATTAAGATTCAAATTAACCATGCTTAAGGATTTTATTTTGTAATGCCCCACCTACCTATTCCTACAATTTTTTTATGTGATCAGGTTTGTTAATCCCTTCCAAGAAAGATTCTTATTCAATTTTAGTTTCAAATAAATCAATTCTGACAGTCCACAATTAGTAAACCAACACCAGTAAATGAAACATGAACCATGGTTCATGAGCCTTTTCAGATTTGAGTGTAATGAACCCGCATCTATATATCTTGTGGATCACTAATGGTGTGTAAATGATGTTTATGGTAGTAATGGTAGTAAAGTTTATGGTAGTTTTTAGATCATACTTGGCACCTCAGCATGTCCTCATCTTCTGGCATCTTCTATTCTTTTTGTATCAAGAGAAACAGAGATGGATATAAACACACCACCAACATGCCAAAGAGGCTCTGAATTAAATAATTCTGGAAAGTATATGTAAAGCTGCATAAAGAATGAAAGGAGAGAAAAAAGAAATGTATTTTCCATGATGGGAAGTAAGCGCCCTGATGCAACAGCTTGCATCTCTTATTTCCTGGCGTTTGGCGCCTCAGGGGTTTGGCTGGACTTCTAACAAGCAAAGCGCTGGTCATATCGCCAGTATGCCGATGGCGTGCCACGTGTTATGTCAACGGTGTGTTGTAAGGACACTCTAAACCCTATAACACACACACATGCACACATTGTCAAAGACATTACTTATCATAAAGGCACAGCAGTGGGTGCAGACAGCATCAGTCACAAAGCCAGCCACTGACATCTATGGATATCAGCAGCTAACACACATAGTATTCCATGTGAATCTTCTAGGAGGCCCCTGTGGAGCTGATATTGGGTTTAAGTGAAAAAGCAAAATAGCCAGGGATTCTAATTAAAGAGACATAGAAGTCATGTTATTCCCAGTACTAAATAGCATTTGACAACATTCCGAAATACCTATGAGCCAGAAAACCAAGCAATAGTGAATTCCATGAGAAAGACATAATAGTAATCTGATCCAGGAGGAAAGCTTGAGTGCAAATTGTGGTAAAATCCCCCCCAAAAAATACCATCCAACTAAGAAAGAATATGACTGGTGCACTTTGTGACCTTTTGCGCTAATCTTAACCAATCAGTTTGATTTGTGAAGATGATGTACGATGGTGCGCTTATACAATTAGTACATTATGTGTCCCAGTATTGAGACCTTGGCTATACATAAAGCTACTAGTGAAAGCATCAAAACAGAAGTCAAATACCAGTTGTATGTGTAAGATTACTTTAAATGATTGCTACAGTAAACCTCCCCAAGTCCTAAAATTTTGTGTGCATTTATAACAGGTTTTATTTTTTATTATTATTATTAATAATGATATTCTTGTTTGGTAGTATTTGTTGTTGGTCTGTGATCGTATATCCCATTTAATCCCATTTTCTCCCATGTTTGCCACACTTTCTACTTCTTGCCAATCACACACAACACACAACGGCTATAATTTGAGGTGGATGAGGCCTAACACATGCTTCCGCTGAGAGAAATCCCACTGCATCTTTTCACAGGGCAACTGAACACACATTTTGGGGAACATGCTAACTGCCCTCTTTAATATGCATAACCTCACATATTCCTTCATTTGAATACTGGTCGAATCAACACACAAGGGAGTACAACCATTCTTCTCAACCAGAAAGCAGAAAGTCCACACAATCTGAGTTACTGAAATATGCATCCTCACAACAATAAGATACATTATTTTTGTGCTACAGCATTTTGGAGGCCTTTTTATTAAGTTTTTTAAATGATTATCTATCTTAGCAAGTTGGAAAGATTTTGCTCTTTTGGAAATTTAGGTGAAGGATTTCCTTCTATTTGAACCATCAGGATTAGTTTATGTACAGGAAACATATTAGACCATAAGCTAAAAATCTTAATATTCTATATTGTTTGGGATTTAAATACTACAATGCAATCATGTAAATAGTTCAAGTTAGTGTTTTTTTATCTTACAAAAAGCATTAATTGTAATTACTGTAAATGCTTCTTAAAATTCGTACAAATTCTTCACACAAGCATGAATTATAGACCACCGTGTCGAATGGGCCTGTAGCAGTATGTGATGGTAATCAGTTAATCCTACTTCAGTACCCAGAAAGCTCAGTGCGTGTGACTAATGTTTGGCCGCCCTGCTTGTGTTTGGGTTTTTGCTAGTAATCAGGAGCAGAACAGACAACGATTAGGTAGTGTATGGTTTTTGCGTGCAGATGCCAAGGGGTTGAAGGTTTTGTGGCTTCCATCCCATTTGGCTGGAGGTCAGCTATGCCACATTACAGAAGGGCACATGAAACAACAAAGCATGGTGAGTTTGTTTTGAATTAGCTATGCAGCTACACCCTGTTATTCTGTGAATAAGCATGGGCAGGGTTGCACTCACTCCATTTCTGTCTGAATTTGATGGCTTAGTGTACCACGTTGAATGAAATCAATGATTTCCTGCATACTCTTTCAAAATACGTATTTGTAACATGCTTTAGGATTTTCACTGTATAATAGTGTTATATATTTACATTTTTGGAATTTTGTCAGACACCCTTATGCAAATTGACTTTTCTCATTCATACATCTGAGCAGAGATAAGGGCCTTGCTCAAGCTCCCAGGAGTATCAGCTTGATCGTACTGGAATTTTAACTTAAAGCATCTTAGCCACTGAGCTACCACATCTCAGCAAACATAATATTATGCATCTGGTAACAAATATCAGGAAATTATTATAATAATATAAAATCGTACTATTTTAAATACCGAAGATTATACATCCACCAAGATGTTGTGTAGGATTTTGGAAAGACATGTCATGCCATCTGAAGTTTAGGAGATCTTTATCTAATTCAACATGTCATACTTTGGAACATTTGATTACTGTATCTTGAAATTGTGAGTGCAAATTCTCTTTTTATGGTGCTACGCTTTAGTTAAAAAGAATGTGTCTATGTCGGCAGCAGCTTTTTATCATTATATAATGCCGGACATTTAGACTAGTTTCTAATCATTTGCAACTCTTTTGGTGCATGTTTTGCATCTGGTGTATTTAGGTAGTTAATCTAGTGAAAAAATTAAATTATCCCCAGAAAATAGAATTTCTGCTTGAATACATTCACAGCACAACATATGCTTGAGGCTTGAGTCACCTTCATATTACTTACTTTCAAGCCAAATGCATGATTTTCTCGTTCAGCTGCAAATCATATTCTTTTCTCTTTACAGCAAATGACACAAGTTTACACCATATGGTTGGTCATTTTGGTCTTGTTGTTACAGCTGGAGACTTCACCGAGGCAATTAACCCAAAGTGGTTTTCTCATGGTTAAAAAAGAAATTAGTCCCACCCAAGGTCTGCGTGTTTTCCTCACAAATTTCCAAATATAGACTTATACGCTAGCATAAAAGGTAATTTAGCTAAACTTCCAGTAGCAATTCAACATGAATTATTGTGTCTCATGGCAACCACTCCCCCTTATTCTTATTAGAGACATTACCATTTTTGGTATAATATTTAATAAAATCTTTAGGACATACAGACCCCAGCTACCTAGCACCACTGGGATATGCAGAGAAAGAATTTAACTGTGCTATAAAGTTCAGGTGACAAGTATAAAGCACCTTTCTTTCCTTTTTTTCTTTACTATTAAATACAAAAAATCTCTTTCAGTTGCGATGTATGTAAAGTGAAAATGTTTAATCTGGTAATGTGTTTCTGGATTCCAGTAGTTATATTTTGAATGCATTGAATACTATTTATCTGCTCCATACAGCTGACACACATACAGATTATGTTTTAGTCTAAAGTTTAGAATTGTATTCAGTGTCACAAGGCTCTTTACAAGGTATAAACATGAAACTTTTTAAAAACTATTTTTAACCATAATAATATTATAATTATAATTGCAAAATAAAATTACTTTACCTTTTTGAATTACTTATGCACTGACTGTATTTTAGTGTGTTTGCATTAAAATCTTAGCTCTAGAAAACATTAATTTATAGAGATGAGAACATCAAGGCTGCAAATGAAAATTTTGTGCAGATGTTTGTGGACACCTCATCATCAAAACCTTATCTACTTTTTAAACACCTTATTCCAGATTAAGTCCCCCTTTCCCCACCATTTGCTCTTACAGTAACCTCCAAGCTTCTAGGAAGGCTTTTTATTTGATTTCGGAGTGTGTCTGGGATTTGTGTTCAGTAAGCCACAAGAGCATTAGTGAGGTCAGACACTTACGTTGGATGAGGAGAATTTGGGTGCAGTCAGCGTTCCAGTTAATCCCAAAGGTGTGAAGTGGGGTTGAAGATAGGGCTTTGTGCAGGCATTAGAGGTTCTTCCACTCCAATCAATGCATGTGCTATGAATCTCACATTACACAGGGGCATCGCCATGCTGTGAAGGTCAGGTGTCCACAAATCTTATAAAAAAGGGGAAGTTGTAGCTCATTGGTTAAGACATTGGACTTTGATCAGAATAGACACAATATATTTATATTTACCCAGATTTCTACTTGAAATTACATATACCATCTTTTTTTTTTTTTATTTATCTTGGAACTCAGAGAAAGTCAGGCTTGGAATTTTCCTTCCTAAGGCATGTCACATAACCACTATGGTTTAACAACCAGCTTTTAAAAAAAAGATGATTTCTTTTCAATCATATCTCATCTTACTTGTGGAAACTAGGAAGCAATAATATTTTCTGTTATAAGACATTCCTATTAATTTAATTAGCTGGTAGTTTTAGTTGAGTTTTATTTTGTTTTTTCATTTTATCATTTGCTCTGGTGTGGTTTGCAAATATGTTTTAAGAAAGCAAGGAAGAACACCTGGCACTTTATATCGCTTTTTAAATCTTCTTTTTAAGTTTTATTGACCTTCATTGATTGGTTCAGGACGAGGTTCATTGTCAATACACTTTCTTTACAAACTACTCATGGTGCTGTCAGAGGATTTAATCGAGCCCTGTTAAAGAAAAAATAAAATAAATAAAAAATTTAAGCCATAACACTATCCATCTCATCTTGCTGGAAAAACTTAAGTCAGCCCTTTAGCCGTTCATCCTGTTCTAAATGGAGGGTTTGATGTTCCAGCTCCACTTCAAACAGGACCTCAGTCTCCCTCTCCCTTCTCCACATGTAGACATTCTCTCCACACAGCTGGGGTATCAATTTTAACGTCTTTAACAGTTTGCTGACCTAAGTTTATGGCAGGATGAATGAGTGAGAGAGAGATGTGTGTGAGGATGACCGAGAACTGGAGAAAAAAAAGATGTTGGAAAAGAAGGGGAGTTTAGGACAAGCATAAAAAAGGAAGGTCTCTTGGGCCATTTCAAATGTTTATTTAGGATGTTGGACGTGGTTCTCAGTGCCAGAGTCACATCAGGATATAGGCCAGACGAATTTTCAGCCCTGCCCCTTGCCCTCTGCTGACCCTGCATTCATTCATTTAAGATGTAATGCTAATAGTCTGGTGAATGCAAACTGATAGCCCAACTTTTTTTTTTTTTTGCTGCTTACCTAAAGGAGCACTTGGAATCTGGTTAATAGACTTCCTACCCACCATTTGACCCCTTTTCAGGAGCAGCCGCCATGCCAGCTGACGTGAGATCTTTGAGGTTTGATATTAATACTAAAGGCAAAATCAGTCACTCACTGCAAATGCCATTTTTCATGAAGACACCTCATTTATTCTACCCAACAGCCAGCTAGAGTCTAAGCACCAGCACTGTGTGTGTAAGTTTTTGCTTAGTCAGTACCTTCAGTCAAGAACTATCTCAAGCCAGCACCAGATAGATTAGACTGATTTATATTGTATTATGGATTTGTTGATTTCATTAACATTCAAAGGAATTAAACTGCAAGTTTTCTTAGCTATACAGAGATGTATTAAGTGTTTATAATATGTAACATTACATGTGCTAACTTTTTTTGATGTTGCTATACAAATGGTAAGGTGTTTAAATTTACATTTAAACCCAGCCATTAGGGAGGCACAAGCTAGTGCACTCTTCGTGCCGGTCCCAAGCCCAGGTAAATGGGGAGGGTTGTGTTAAGAAGGGCATCCAGCGTAAAACATGTGCCAAATCAAATATGCGGATAACAAATGAGAATTTTATACCGGATCGGTCGAGGCCCGGGTTAACAATGACCGCCACAGGTATCGCTAGCCGACAGGGTACTGGTCGAAATTGGGCTACTGTTGGCCAAAGGAGGAAAAGGAGAGGAGGAAGACATCTACAGAGACGGCAGGGAAAGGAGAAGTGTAGGAGAGTGGAGGTTTTGGTTGGTACTCTAAATGTTGGTACTATGACAGGTAAAGGAAGAGAGGTAGCTGATATGATGGAGAGGAGAAAGGTAGATATGTTGTGTGTTCAGGAGACCAAGTGAAAAGGGAGTAAGGCCAGGAACATTGGAGGTGGGTTTAAAATGTTTTATCATGGTGTGGATGGAAAGAGAAATGGTGTAGGGGTGATTCTGAAGGAAGAGTACAGTAAGAGTGTAGTGGAGGTGAAGAGAGTTTCTGATGATCGTGAAGGTTGAAGGGATGATGATAAATGTCATCAGTGCCTATGCTCCACAAGTTGGCTGTGAGATGGAGGAGAAGGAAAGATTCTGGAGTGAATTAGATGAAGTGGTAGATGGTGTACCTTGGAAAGAACGATTGGTGATTGGGGCAGACTTTAATGGGCATGTAGGTGAAGGGAACAGAGGTGATGAGGAGGTGATGGGTAGGTATGGTTTTAAGGAGAGGAATGTGGAAGGGCGGATGGTGGTAGATTTTGCTAAAAGGATGGAAATGGCAGTGGTGAACATGTATTTTAAGAAGAAGGAGGATCATAGGGTGACGTATAAGAGTGGAGGAAGGTGCACACAGGTGGACTATGTGCTATGCAGGAGATGCAACCTGAAGGAGATTGGAGACTGTAAGGTGTTGGTGGGGGACAGTGTAGCTAGACAGCATCGGGAGTAGGATTGAAAGAAGAATAAGATGTTGGAAACTGAAGGAGGAAGAGTGTAGTGTGAGGTTCAGAGACAAGGTTAGACAGGGGCTTGGTGGTGGTGAAGAGGTGCTGTATAATTGGGCAACTACTGCAGGAGTAATGAGGGAGGCAGCTAGAAAAGTATTTGGTGTGACATCTGGAAATAGAAAGCAAGACAAGGAGACGTGGTGGTGGAATGAGGAAGTGCAGGAGAGCATTAGGAGAAAGAGGTTGGCAAAACAGAAGTGGGATCGACAGAGTGATGAGAAAAGTAGGCAGAAGTACAAGGAGATGCAGCAGCAGGTAAAAAGGGATGTGGAAAAGGCATATGAGGAGCTGTATGAGAGGTTAGACACTAAGGAAGGAGAACAGGATTTATACCGATTGGCCAGGCAGAGGGACCGAGCTGGGAAGGATGTACTGCAAGTTAGAGCAATAAAGGATGGAAAGGGGAAATGTGTTGACTAGTGAGGAGAGTGTGTTGAGAAGATGGAGGGAGTATTTTGAGCAGCTGATGAATGAGGAAAATCAGAGAGAGAGAAAATTGGAGGATGTGGAGTTGGTGAAGCCGGATGTAGATAGGATTAGTAAGGAGGAAGTGAGAGCAGCGATTAAGAGGATGAAGAATGGAAAGTCGGTTGGACCAGATGACATACCGGTAGAAGCGTGGAGATGTTTAGGAGAGATGGCATTGGAGTTTTTAACCAGATTGTTTAACAGGATTCTGGAAGGGGAAAGGATGCCTGAGGAATGGAGAAGGAGTGTGCTGGTACCGATCTTTAAGCATAAGGGAGACGTGCAGTCCTGCACATCTTAAGTTGATCAGTCACACCATAAAGTTTTGGGAAAGAGTAGTGGAAGCCAGGCTGAGAGAAGAGGTGACCATCTGTGAGCAACAGTATGGTTTCATGCTGAGGAATAGCACCACAGATGCCTTATTTGCTTTGAGGATGTAGATGGAGAAGTATAGAGAAGGACAGAAGGAATTGCATTGTGTATTTTTGGATTTAGAGAAAGCGTAGGACAGAGTGCCAAGAGAGGAGTTGTGGTATTGTATGAGGAAGTCAGGTGTGTCAGAGAAGTATGTGAGGGTGGTGCAGGACATGTATGAGGACAGTGTGACGGCAGTGAAGTGTGCAGTAGGTATGACAGACTGGTTCAGGGTGAAGGTTGGACTGCATCAAGGATCGGCCCTCAGTCCTTTCCTGTTTGCAGTGGTGATGGACAAGTTGACGGACAAGGTCAGACAGGAGTCTCCCTGGACTATGATGTTTGCAGATGATATTGTGATTTGTGGTGAGAGTAGGGAGCAGGTTAAGAAGAGCCTGGAGAGGTGGAGATATGCGCTGGAGAGAAGGGGAATGAAAGTCAGTAGGAGTAAGACAGAGTACATGTGTGTAAATGAGAGGGAGGGCAGTGGAGTGATGCGGTTGCAGGGAGAAGGAGTGGAGAAGGTGGAGGAGTTCAGGTACCTGGGGTCAACAGTGCAAAGTAATGGAGAGTGTGTTAGAGAAGTAAAGAAAATTGTGCAGGCAGGGTGGAGTGGGTGGAGAAGAGTGACTGGAGTGATTTGTGATAGTAGGGTATCTGCAAGAATGAAAGGGAAAGTTTATAGGACTGTGGTAAAAACTGCGATGTTGTATGGATTAGAGACAGTGGCATTGAGTAAAAGACAAGAGGTGGAGCTGGAGATAGCAGAGCTGAAGATGTTAAAGTTTTCGTTGGAAGTGACGAGGATGGACAAGATTAGAAATGAGTTTATTAGAGGGACAGCAAATGTTGGATGTTTCGGTGACAAGGTGAGGGAGGCGAGATTGAGATGGTTTGGACATGTACTGAGGAGGGACATGAGTTATATTGGTGGAAGAATGCTGAGGATGGAGCCACCAGGTAGGAGAAAAACAGGAAGGCCAAGGAGGAGCTTCATGGATGTGGTGAGGGAAGACATGCTGGTAGTCGGTGTGAAAGAGGCAGATGTAGAGGACAGGGTGGTATGGAGACGGATGATCCGCTGTGGCGACCCCTAATGGAAGCAGCCGAAAGAAGAAGAAGAAGTTTAAATTAACATTTGAATAATGTGAATTGATATCTGGAAATCATGCACTGTACGGCAAAAAAACAACCAGCAATGATGAAAAGCATTAGTAATTTTTAGAGAATTTTAACAGTGTTAGCAATGAGCTGCAAGTCATGATATGTGACTGCACATGTTTTTGTTGTAGTCTCCTTTAAATTTCGTGAGAAGTGGGATTTGATCTATCGGTTGACATATTTCCTTATTTAACCAGAAAGTAAGAGTGGTGATGCGTTGAAATGTACACAACTGATTCTCAACAGTTTTTTACAATAGTTCTGAAACCAACCAAATATGAACAGTGAAATATTTGAAGAAAAAACACTTTGGAGTATTTCTCACCACTGCATTATCGGAAGCAGAATCAGATTTATTGGCCAAGTGTGTTGACATACACAAGGAATTTGGTTCCAGCTGTTATTGACTCTGAATGTACAGACATCAGTAAAACTATACATTCAGCTTGGACTATACGAGACAAAACAGACAAGACAAAAACAGACTATACAAGATAAAACAGACAATGTGAGACAATATAGTCAGTATAAGTATTAGATAGGGATACAGATTATTAGAAGATCAGTGATGTACATAAAGTGTGTGAGTGCATGGTAGTGCAAATAACAGTATCGTGCATCAGGTACGATAGTTACTTTACAACTGTGTACAATATACAGCAGCCATAGTATGTGTAACATACGGATAATGTGATGACTGACAGTTCTGCATTACTTATAGATATGATATGAAGCAGGGACCATATTAATGGTGAGTTGTTAATGAGGGTGATTGCCTGGGGAAAGAAACTGTTCCTGTGTCTTCTAAGGTGCTTTTTAACTTAACAGGACCTGGTGTATACTTGAGTCAGGTTAAACCAATGTCAATGGTGCATTTGGAAACCAAGTTCTTTAGATTTAATGTTGCAAACATTAGAAGAAATTTCAAAAAAGTCTGGTAAGTTATGATGTTGGACCTCTATGGATCAGACTTGGTTTTCCAGCACATCCCATAGGCGCTTGATCAGATTTACATTTTGAGAATTTCCAGACCTTAGATTTGCTTTCAATTTTTCTTCTGGGAATACAGTTAACATGAATTGGTGTATTTGTCTGCAACAATGTTTAGGAGGCTATTACTCTTTCTGCAGTTGGTGCAACAGTAGCTCTTCTGTGGAATTAAACCAGACGGTCTAGCCTTGGGCGTCCGTGACCCTGTCAACGGTTCACCAGTTTTCCTTCCTTGGACCACTTGGATCACTGCTGTTTGGAGATGCTCTGACCCAGTTGTCTAGTCATCACAATCTGGCCCCTGTCGAAATTGCTCAGATCCTTATGTATTCCTTTTTTTATCTTAACGACATATCACTGTTGAGAATTGACAGTTTACTTGCTGCATTGTATAGCCCACACCTTGATAGATTCCATTGTAACAAAAATAATAAGTGGTTTTACTGTTATGGCTGATCAGTATAGCGGGCAGCAGGCATGCTTAAATTAGATGCACCTCTAACGCTGGTTGTGAAGGATTAAAATGTTTGTTATAATTGGTGGTAAGTAGAGCAAAAAAAAAATCTCTCTCTTTGGGCTGCCTTGATTCTTGAAAAGGACAGCCTTGTTAGCTAAAGATGTAAATCTCCTTTGAGTTTTCTGCAGAATCCTTTGGGGAAAATTATTATTTAGGGTGAGGAAAAACCAGAAGAAAAACCATAATTAACTTTCAAGTATGTGATAAATGAAGCAATGCAGCAACCCATATGGAGTTATTTAATCCCTCTGAATCAAACAGTTGGAATCCTTTGTGAAACTATTGCAGCAGTAGTATGTAAGAAAAACAATCACCATCCAAAAACCTATGCATAATGATAAAGTGCTTAAAATGTTTGTCTTTTGTTTTTTATCACATAACTACATATTAATACACATTTGTGTCCTTTTTTGGGGAGTAGGAAAATACATTTGGTTGGTTATGTGAATTTGGTAATTGCAAGCATGTGGTAATCTTTAAAATATGGGTACATGACTGATTTAGGGTCACACAGTGATTTGTTTTTGACCTAATACTTGCAATTAGCAGCGAGCCGTAGATCCGCTTTGTGGAGGAACTAGTCCATTAGATGGCAAATTCTTTTAAACTGGGATGATAGTGGAAAGGAAGCTGGGTGGCTCTATCAGCATCCCAGCATGGCTCAGAGTAACTCAATCCAGACCTATGCCAGGAATCAGCTGTAAAGACCACCACTGGAAACCCTGGAGGAAAACCACACACACACACACACACACACACACACACACACACACACACACACACACACGCACACACGCACACACAAAATACTTCTATATTGTACAGTACACCCTTTTTTTACATGCTTGAAAGAAAAGATTTAAAATGATTTACACTGAAACCTTTTAAAAAATTAAAAGTGAACAAATAAAATGTTAACCCTTAATACACTTGGGACTTTTATACCATGAATTACTGATCTCTCCATCCATCTCCTTGATAGAGGTAACTGTAATATATGCAGTAAATCTATTTATTCTTATATTAGTAATTTAGATATTTGGGTATACCTATTGTATGAGCATATTTTAAAAGCACTACACAGACCATTTCCAGCCATACTGTATGTTTTTTTTTTTCCTTTTCAAACTGTTACCACAAAGTTGGAGGCAAACAATCGAATAGAAAGTCTTTGGATGTGGTACTATTAACTTTTATCTTAACTTTAATCAGGAGACCCAAATCTGTTCCAGCACGACAATGCATCCCTGGAATACATGGATTGGTGGTTGAATGGCTTTTAATAGAGCTCTGACCTGAACCTTCCTGAACACCTTTGTTTCTGTGTTGTCTCATGTCTCACTGTTTTATCTTATTCCTTGTTCCAGGAGGACATTTGTTTCGCTTCACTGGGTCCTGTACTAGCTGTATTTGGTTAAAAGACAATAAAACCCACTTGTTTTGTGGGTGTGTGTGAATGTGTGAACGACAGTGACAGTTGCCTTAAATAAAAAAAAACACAGTTTTGTGAGCCAAAAGAAGTCAAATGGGGAGACTTTTGGGTGGTTTCTATGGATGGTTAATTTTTTATAAATGTTTTTTTGAAGAGATGCTTTGTCCGCATCGGTTTAAAAAGTGTTCTTCTGTACACTAACATATGCTACAGCTTTTATGGTAGAATTCTTGCTTTTTTTCTTTCTAAATACTAGGATTTGCTTGTTAGCAGCATTGGGAGTTTTGTCTTAATCAAAGAAAAGGGTTTTAGAGATCGAAAGTACATAGTGACAAGCTGCCTGCTCCTTTGTTTATTTTTGCGCTCTTGCTCATGTTGACCAATGGATAGAGAGGAAGTGAGCTCACCCATGCTGCTGCTGCTGCTGCTGCTGAGCAAGCATGTCCTCCCCGAGACATCGAAGCAGCTTTATTCACTTGGCTCTTATATGTTCCCCAGAGGAAACAAACTAAAAGACGCTGTGTGTTCAGGCCACTGTTCCCTAGAGCAGATCCTGTGTCAGACAGGCTAACAAAGCATTTATGTTGTCTTAGCTTTGCCATGTCCAGTGCAGCAGACATGGGATATTTGTTTTAGGCTTATGATGTACATGATCAGGTTTCTGAACATGATACTTGGTACTTTATAGGCAACTTATATAGCACACATGTGTATGTGTGTGTGTGTGTGTGTGTGTGTGTGTCTGTGTCTGTGTGTGTGTGTGTGTGTATATATATATATATATATATACATATATATATATAAATATGTAAGGTATATAAGCACATCCATGAGCTTTATTGAACTGAAATAATCTTTTCAAGACACCAGGAACTTTTTAAGACCTAAGGCACATTTCCTTCAGAGGAAACAGCTGTGGCTACAAATTTACAAATTTATTAAATGTATTAATTTGTTTGTCTGTTTGTTTGCTTATAAAGCAGACTATGACCTTGCCACATCCAGAGTATTTCTATTAGTATTGATAGATACCTGGCATTTTATTAATATCAATTTGTCTAACAAGTAATCATCAAAGCATGTGTAAAATCCCAATCGTGTTCAAGCAAGCTTTGTACATTTACATCATATTTTAATTCAAAATTTATTCAAACTTTGTGTGGCAGAATTCTTCTTGAATTTTATTTTCAGAATTGAATTCTATTTAAAAAAAGGTACAGATACCTTTAGTTTTTCAGGAAGTCCGGTAACAAAATGTATTCAAACTAGGTTTAGGGGTAGGGTTAGTTTTAAGTTAGAGTTTAAGTTAGGGTAGAGTTTTTTTTAGAGAGTAAGAGTAGGATTAAGTTTAAGGTAGGGTTATGGTAGGGTTTGGTTTTTTGAACTGTTAGTGTTGAGTTTATAGTAGGGTTAGGTTTATGATCAGTTAATTTTAAAGTATAGTTAGGTTAGGGTTAAGGTAAGGTTGGGTTTAAAGTATGATTAGGGTTTAAGGTAGCGTTAGATTTGCGGTAGAGTTAATGGTAATTTAGGGTAGTTTTTTTCTTTTATTCCTCTCATTCCATGAGGTGCATTATTAGGCAGCAAGGGCCTGATGGTTTACTTGCTGTTTTTGTAGTAGTTTTGTTACGGGGTCGGGTTGCTAGTCCAACCAAGGTAGAGTTAGATGTAAGGGTTGGTGTTGATGGTGTTTTAGTGTATAACTTTTAACAACTTATAACTCTGTTTTACTCAAACATTCATCAAAAATCCATCTCAAATTTGAAATCATAATGATGCTATAATTTGCTTTAGAGATTATTATAAATATCAGCTGCACACACACCTCCCCTCAAGCCATAATTACAACCTGAGTTTACAACTAGATGGTAGGTAATGTTTTATATCTTTTAAATCAAACTTGGTATTCAACATGGCAAACAGACAATGTTTTTTATTGCTTTACTTTTCAGCTCATAAATCTGAGTCTATTTGTGCATCTGTGTTGTGTCTCGCATTTTCAATGCTACTGACAATGCTGCAATGCCAAAATAATGCAACTACAAAAACACCACCAGATTTGCACCCATTTATTCCAAGCACAGCTAACTGCTTATCCAAATAAATGCACATATATCCACACAACAATCACCTTCAGTATTACTTCATGGCACAGTACTGGTTACTTGAATCTGCTATATTCTTAAGCTACTGTATTTACACAATTATTGGCATAATTACCTAATCAAATTGGGAATCTGCAGTGTCTCTCTCTATCATTCTGTATATTGTGGATTGAATGAAGTCTGGAGGACAGTGGTGTTTCATTTTTTTATGCAAATAGAACTGGTTGCCTATTCTATGAAGACGTTTACATGTCTTATGTTAATAAAATTGTAAGTTTAAAGTAAAACAAAATTCTAACTGTTTTTTCTTAAAATTTAGCAAGAAAGAAGTATGAACATTATCTAGATGTTATGAACAATAAAAACAAATAAATAAATGCAATAAATTAAGGAATAAAATAAACACAAATCATGAAATTGTTCATAATAACAGATAGATGTCCCATAGACAAAATATGCAGGATTGGATTCTTTAATAAAAATAACATATGGATAATATTAGATTAGATGTGATTTGTGTTTCTTATATGATGAAAGGTAAGCATGAAAGTACCTGCCAGCCACACAGTCCATAAACATTGAATTATACAAATGTACCCATGTTAGCTAACATAAGTCTTACTGCAGGTATAACACACAAACCCCTTTCTGATCTTCAAGCATATTTTGCTTAGAAAGTGGTGATCTGGAATCCATAAAAGGGGGGCCGAAGAGGCTTAGCCCTCATGGTTGAGTAATCGAGCCCTTCCCATCATCCATCACCATGACATTACACAAATGTCAATGTAGAAAAAGTCACAAGCAACCAGGCACACACTGAGAGTAGGTCATCTATTTCTGAAAGAAAAGCAGAACCGCAGCTTGAGCCGGAATCAACATGAGAAACCAGACTGATACTCCCTGAAGGAATCCATCATCTGCTGAACAATGTCTCAGGCTCTACTGTGAAAACACATTTACTGTGAATAGATGGAACTGGTGGTGATATGCCAAATGTTTTTTTTCACTTCTGTACGTTTATAGCAATTTTATTTATATATGTAGATATAAAATTACACAATTAACAATTAATAAATAGAAAGAGCTGAGAGACAACCAAATTTAGGGCAAAAAATCTATGACAAATAGATCTGAATGTGTAACAATATAGATTGCTATAAATAATATGACAAATCATATTATCAGTATATCATTTGATGTAATATTAGAAATGACATGTCACTGCCATAGTCATCTTACAACCTATTCTGTAATATATTCAATAAGATATAAATGTCAGCTATTGATTTAGTTATAACATACAGCCACATTGGACTTCATAACCCATCAGCCCCAATCAGACTTCTACAGGTCTCAGTCGCATGCCTTCTTGATCCCACTCACCTGTTTTGTGTTTTAAATTGATTAGTGGCCCTATTTAGCTTCGTAGTTTGGTTTGTTTAGCAGCCAAGATTATGTTGTGCATAACTTGCTGTGGCTCTGTGGTTAATTCTTATTTTGAATTAGGCTTTTCTGTTTGTCTTTTGCTTAATTAAATGCATTTGCATCTCTTTCTCCACACACTGTGAGAAAAGACTTCTATTCAAACTGAAACCCTGTGCTTTGGCAGCAAAAAGCTGCTATTTCTCTTTGCATTGCTGTAGATTCCACTCTGTTGCTCATTTACATTTATGTATTTGGCAAATTCTCATAGCCAGAGACACTTACAGAAGTGCTTTGAAGTCTCTAGCAATGAATATATTCTGAATATATCCTGGTTTACTGGGTGTATAAACCCTGTTTGGATGGTAATATAAATATATAACGCAAAGCATTTAAGTTAGAATGTGCTAATTTGTGATTGAGGTTAGTACACCACTTACAATAATGCTATCAAATTGAGTGGAGCCTTTCTGATTGTAAAACAACTCACTTTTTTTTACAATATATGTTGACGTGCATTTGGTTATTTGATGCTAACAACATTTAATGTACTAGTTTAGGTTGCAAACAAGATTTTAATAATTTCTTTTACAATTAACATAATGTTGGTAAATATGTTGTAGAAGTGCAGGTTTGCCCCCAACCAAAAAAAAAACATACAAAAAAAATTCTATATATTTCTGTTTTTAATATTTGGTGTGAAAATACCTTTTACATTTAATAATAGATGGCTAGTGACCGCTTGTCCTCATAAAAAATGGACAAAATTCCACAAAACAGCTTATTACCAATAGATGTGCATGATGTCCTTTGCATGTCAAAAAACAGGAACACACCTTTTCCACACTTTGGCTTCTAAATCCTCAGAATTTATTTATGGCATATCCAGGGCTGTTTGCTGTTCTGATTAGGAGCGATCACATGCCCTGTTCCTGACACATACCAAGACTGTGGGGTGAGAAAGATGACAAAAGAAATTCAAGGAAAAAATAGACAGGGTCATTCTCCACTGACTCCTTGCTACAATCTCCCTTACCTTGCTACAATGCCTTTACTACATGCTGCACACAAGATTTATGAGCTTCACTTCTAAATAAGGGCTATTCACTGAAAGCCACTAGGGCAAAGCAAGGGTGATGAGGTGTCAGGGTCTGCACACTTTGACCCCTGAAGTCTGAATTGGCATTGTGGTTCATATGTTGAATGGATCTGAGTGGAGGAGAGGGAAGAGCTGGCTAGGACATCTGGGTAATTGGTCTGTTTTTCTTAGGACTTTCTGAGAGAAAGCAGAAGTGTTTTGTAAAGACAAAGACGAAACAGATCCGGGTAGAGAAAAGAAGGGGCAATTGTGAGATGCTGTCATGCATGGTTAGGTGTGCAATTGAATGTTGGGAGTGGAGGCTGGGGAAAACAGGGCTTGGTGGTGTGTGGTAATAGAGAGTAAATAGCTGAACCGGAGCGACATGCTGCCGTCGTTTTTTTCCTGGGATAAACCAGAAATTTTTATAACCTTTTTCGATTGTGGACAATTCACATATAAGCAGTTGACCCCAGGAAGTCCTTCAGCAAAAAACTTTACCCTTATGAGTCATTCAGGTAGACTGAGATTAGCCAGGGATATGGCGGAGTTTGCACAGTGCACAGTGTGCCTCTTATTGATGGTTGTGTTGCTCGAATAAAGGTCAGCAATATAAATTAAAGCTCTAATGTGCCCAGTAGCAGACCAGCTTTGCTTGCTGGGACAAAAAGGCCTTTTCATACCACAGTTCCAAGTCTGTAAGCAGTAAATTGTAATAAATACTACAGCATATATGTGTATTACTCTGCTAGCAGGCTATTGTAAAGCTCTTATCGAATTTGTACTGGAAAAGTAAAAAAAGCTGTTTCATTAATTTATCTTCTGTAAATGCTTATCACAGTGTATGGACCTCATACTGGGAAAATTAAGGTAGAAAGACACACTGGATGGGACACAATAATTTTAAGTGGTAAAAGAGAGTAAAGCAAATTTTAATCTTTAGTAACAAGCCAGAAGGTGAACTCATGGCCAAACAAAAACAGAACAATAAAAAGAATCTGGGTCAAAAACAGAACACAAAACCAGTTGTCGTACCAGAGTTGACAGACTTGTACACAGATTGAAATGAATCTAAACATGAAC
The DNA here is from genome assembly GCA_024362625.1 of Silurus asotus. NCBI lineage: Eukaryota > Metazoa > Chordata > Actinopteri > Siluriformes > Siluridae > Silurus > Silurus asotus. Next base: position 3,297,104 of record MU575040.1, read on the forward strand.
TGTTAATCAATGTCCCAAAATGACTCTGGTTTACTGGAAATCCTTAATTTTATGTCACATTCTTCTCTAGACCTGTGACATTATTCATAAAGAATCTTCTTTTACCACTACATATACACAGCTCCACCACAAGTTGCATTAAATGTACTATTTAGACAGAAGTTTCTTTGTAAACACTGTTAAAAAAACCTTTGAGAAAATCTTATTTTACTAAGGGACTCCTAAACTATAAGGACATCTATGGTTAACCTTGTACAGTACAGTGAATCTAAGAACAAGATTCCAATGCACAATATGCAATAGTGAGGGGAAAAAGTAGTAAGTAATGTATAATCTTAATGAATAGATGTTAGAATCTTACTCAATGAATATGCAGATGTATACAGCCAAACATGCTCAGATTAACTAAATGATATGGTTTCATGTTCGTGTTTACTACGAAAACTCACAAGAAGTATGCTATACTGTGCTATATAAATCTCTTTTGTAATACTGTATAAAAGTTTGGACCATACCTTAACATGTGATTTGTATGTGCTTTTTGACCTACTTATTCTACATTAGGTCCCTATTTGCTGATATAATAAACTGTTCTGGGAAAATGTTCCAGTAGATTTTGGAGTGTGGTTGTGGAGATTAGTGCTCCATTTAGCCACAAGAGCATTAGTAAAGTCAGGTACTGATGTATGGTGAGGAGTCCTGGAGTGCACTTTGTGTTCTAATTCATCCCAATGGTGTTCAATAGGGTTGAGGTTAGAGCTCTATAGCAGGCCAATCAAATCCATACAAAGATATGGTGCACCATGAACTATATCTTTGTTGAAGGTTTGGGTCTCCTAGTTCAAGTGAAATGAAAATGTAATGCTATCAAATTCAAAAATATACAGTCTTTTGCATGCAATCCTATACAATTGTATGCCTCCAGTTTTGAGGAAACTGTTTTGAAAAGAACCATATATGGATGGAAAAGTCACATGTTCCAGTACTGTAGTCCATATTTTGTCTTTGTGCGTGTGTGTGTGTTTTGTTATCAGAAGCCCTTTTCCAGAATGACTTTCTATTACAAACATATTTCCATGCTAGTTCACTGGGACAAGTGCTAAGAATACCATCAAGAAACATTTCTAAAACCCAGTGGTTTCAGATAAACAAAACGACTTGCTCAATTATGACAAGAAATGCCACCACATAAAGTGAAGACAGGCCAGTCTGGCTGCTCCTAGCCATAAGCCATAAACAAATGGCTCATCTGATGAATGATTCAGTTCATGCCACAGCATTTGGCTAGGATGTTTTAAAGACTGATATTTGACATTTTCTTTTAATGCTGTGCATCTAACACTTAGCATCCAGCATGTTGCTGAGAGACTAAAAACTGTTTAAAAATAGCCGTTGCACGATGTGACGTGCTTTAGTGTGCAGTGCAAATCTGTACCATGTCAAACCATTTTCTTGTCACCTCACTTAATTTGCACTTTTCGCCCTTTTCTGTCTTCAGGTCCCGGTACACTGTTTACATTAAGTTTTTGGCATAAAGTGAGTCAAAATAACATCCAATCCTTTTTTTTTGTACGCTTTGTTTCACTCTTTAAGTCATTAGTGGGCTTAACATTTAGTTTTTTGGGTTTTAATTAATAAGAGAGATATACCAGATATACCTTTATTCGTCCCACAGTGGGGAAATTTCTCAATCATTAGATATGTACTAATAATCATTAGCTATGACATGTACCTGCTTTCCACTTGATACTTTATCAAACCTTGAAAACCTGGTGGAAGTGTTGTTTGGTAAATTGTACCAAAAATAATAAATGAGGTCATTGTTCACTGTTAACTGTCATTGTTTGAGAGAAGTAGTGACCTTTATTGTTTGTAAGGAATAGTGTGAAGGACTAAGAATCAAGAAGGGTTTTTTTAATATTCTTTTTTTTCTTCTTTTTGGTAAGAAATTGCAAAAAACATTCAAGTGTTCATTTGCCAAAAGAATACTTTCATAAGTACAATCCTGAAGTACAACTACTCAAATATTTTTCACTTCTCAGAATGTATATAAAGAAGGAAGTAATGTCAATGTATTTCAGCACTATAGTGAATAGTAGAGCATGCAGTGTCTGACTATAGCATGTAAAAGCTGTTCATATCCTAAACAGTGTATGATAAAACAGTTGTCAATGCATTAATTCAGTGTGGCTTTGATATTCCAAGAGTGCTCCTAAATTCCCTTTCAGGAACTCAAGCTGCGACAACAATGCTTTGGGAACACATACGCATTGTCCATGCTTTAAATCACGTGTGTAATCAGCCCAATTGAAAGTGCGGCGTCACTGGTGGGGTGACGTCATGACCAGGAAACTATAAAATGCAAATGTAGTAAAACCGGCTTTATCTTCTGTTTGTTCATGAAGGTCTCTATGTGTCTATGGTAACTGTTAAATGTCCGAAAAAATATATAAAATTAAGCGACTAAGAAATTAAGCATTCCCTTCTTTCTTGCGTTTGTCTCTGTCCCGCTTCGGGTGGGGGGGGATTACGCACAATCTCCATGTCGCTTGTCTGGCAGCAGAGAATGCTTGGTCAGTTTTTGAGGGAATCAGCTGCACAGATTGCGCTCACATGTTTATGGAGAGGAGAGTGCTCCTGCTCTTTGTGGTTCTGGCCCCACTTTTGCATTTACATTTACATTTGCGGGTTTTTAGCTGATGCCTTTATCCAGAGCGATGTACAAAAGTGCTTTGAGTCTCTAGCAATTAATAAATCTACACTGGTAAGCAAGATTACAAACTTAAGATAAATATAACTCTTGAATTCTACGAAGCAATTTTGGAAAGTGCTAATTTAAGTGTTTCAGGTCTTCAATCATCGCTTGAAGATAGTCAGGGACATCTGTATGGACATCTAGGGGAAGTTCCTTCCACCACCTCGGTGCCAGAACAGAGAAGAGCCTTGAAGTATACTCACCTCTCATTCTGAGAGAAGGTGGTACCAGTCGAGCAGTGCTGGAGGATCTCAGACAGCGCGGCGCAGTGCAAGATGTGATGAGATCTCTGAGGTAAGATGGCGCTGGTCCATTTTTGACATTGTAGGCAAGCATCAGTGTTTTGAATCTGATACGTGCAGCTACTAGCAGCCACTGAAGGGAGTGCAGCAGTGGGGTGGGGTGGGAGAACTTGGGCAGATTGAACACGTGTTGTGCAGCTGCGGTTTGGATCATTTGCAGTGGACGAATAGCGTTCAGGGGAAGACCTGCCAGCAGAAAGTTGCAGTAGGCAAGTCTTGAAATGAAAAGAGACTGAACAAGCACCTGTGCAGCCTGTGTGGACAGAAATGGTGGGGAAAGCCTGTGGGAAGAAGAACAGTTCATTGTCCATAGTTACCCCAAGGTTACCTGCAGTGGCTGAAGGGGAGAGCAGAGAGTCATGAAGAGTTATTTGGAGATCTTGACCTGGGATGACCAGCAGTTCTGTTTTGCTGTGGTTGAGTTTTGGTTGATGAGCATTCCTCCATGAAGATATGTCTGTCAAGCATACCGAGATCCGAGCGGAAGCTGTAGTATCTGATGGAGGGAAAGAAAAGATTAGTTGAGTGTGATCTGCATAGCAGTGGTAAGAAAACCCATGTGAGGATATGAATTCACCAATAGAGTGGGTATAAAGGGAGAAAAGGAGGGGACCAATTACTGAGCCTTGTGGGACACCAGTGGTGAGTCTGCATGGGGCAGATGTGGATCCCCTCCATATTACCTGGTATGAACGACTTTCCAAGTAGGAAGCAAACCATTCCCATGCTGTTACGCAGATACAGAGGCTCTTGAGGGAAGACAGGAGAGTCTTGTGGTTAACTGTGTCAAATGCTGCTGAAAGGTCGAGAAAGATAAGTAAAAAGGAGCTATTAGAGGTGGTGACCAGCCAGTCAGCAGCAATCTCACCCGTCCAGTAATCTTTACAAGCCCTTTCTGCAACCAGTGTCAATGCCTCCATGCTGAGGTCTGCTCCTTCTTTCTTTTCTTTTTTTTTGACCTTCACTGGGGTGTCCAGGTTTTGGTTGAAGCCTTATTTGATCTGCCTCTTAAAAAAAAAAAAACGGGTGCTAGACGTGGGAGACATGTCAGGTGGTCAGAAAGCCAGAGCTTTGCTGTGCAACAGACTTAGCTCTCAAGAGACTGTTAGGGCCATTGGCTAATCCATAGCCGCTCTTATGTTTACTGAAAGGCACCTGGTATCTCCTATGTCGTTCTTGTGGTGCTGTTCAGTGGGTGCAGCCCGAACCACAACCCTGTACCTCCGGAACTGGGAGGTGGAAAAATCAGAGCGTCATGACTCGTACTCCCTCTGCTAGGGATCCTGTGCAATGCTTAAGGCCAAAATGTCCTGATACAGGGCCATCCAGCGCCCTAAGGGAGCTGGTCTGGTAACCCTGCCACTTTAAGGCTTTGTCCTCTGGAGTTTATCTTCAAAACATTTGCAACGCTGTGGGCTGGTCCACTCCACTGACCTTGTCAGGTATTTGGGCTTGACCTTAGTGCCACTCCTATCCCCTTAGTCCTTTGACCTAGCTGTGCCCATCCACACTAGGCAGGGACTGGTCAGTCCCATGCCACATTGCTTGCATCCCTTCAGCACTTTCTTCCCCTCTTAGAAGCTAGCGCCAATTTTACTCTATGTGCATTTTATAGCTTCCCGGTCATGATGTCACACCGGCGGTGATGCCGAGATTTTTAGTGGACTGATTACACACGTGATTCAGAGCGTAGACAACACGGAAGCATTCCCAAACCGCTGTTTACACTTTCTCCGTATGTTTGTTCACTTTATGCCTCCAGTAACAACTACAATGCATAGCAATACATACAGAGATGCCCTTGTTAGGTCCATTACATTACTGTCAAAGTGAAACGAGAAAGCCTGTATTCTCTGATTCTTAACAAAATAATTAGAAATTTTCCCCTTAGTTTCTCCAATTAGCATTGATATGCATTTCAGCAATTATAAACAAAAACACTCATTTTTATTTCTTGTAATGATAAAGCTGTATTTTTAAAATAAACAACTTGTTCTTGGCAGGGTAATATGTTGATGTTTTTTTTTTTCAGCCACAAGAGCATTAGTGTGATCAAACACTGTCTGGTAAGAAGGACTGGGAAGAAGGTGGCAGAAGGTGTTCAGTTCATCCAAAGGGTTTTTAGTAGAATTGAGGCTAGGGTCCTGTGTCTGTTTTAATGGACCTAACTTTGTGTTCATGTTGGAACAGGTTCAGAACCGTTACTTTCAGTTAAGCGAACTTTTTACTCCAACAGCCTACAAAGACATACTATACATGTATGCTAAATATGACTGTATCAATAAGAGAAATATGCTCCTAATATGTAGAATGTATTTAAAAAGGTAACTACTCTGCCCTGCATATGCCTTGGTGACTTTGCATCACTAAAACAAGTTGGCCAAATGTTTATTTTATAAGCGCATTATCTGTGAGTCATGCTTACCTAAAAAAGAATCTAATGCCTATTTATTCTCCTGTGCAAACTAAGCAACTGCGTGTCCGGAGGTTTGGTAACAAGTCTCGTGTGCTTATTTCCTCCTTTGTGACTCCACTTTTTCAAAGATTTCTTTTATCTTTAAAAGAGTGTAGCTAGTATCAAATGCTTAAAAGGCATGTTTTTTTAAGATGGATATTTCAATCTATTTCCATCCTTATGAGATTTAAATAACAATAAGAAACATGCAAGTTTGCAGAACATTTTGTTTTTCTTCTTTTTATTTCATCTCTGGATAGCATCCCTGAGTAAGAAAAACAGATAAATGGCCGATTGATTGAGAACATACACAGACTGGAAAAATAAATAGGGAATGGGTCTGTCAAGAACAGGCTTTAGATCAAATCAAACAGTCAAACATGGTAACAAGGAGTGCAGAGGCTCAAGGATGAATGAATAGAGGGTTTGTTCTCGCCACATGTTCCTTTTTTTTCACTCTAGAGTCCAACATTTGGCCAGTTGAACCTCAGCCAAGTTTATAACAGAATCAACTCTGATGTAAAGGTTATAGAAATAACAGAATTAATATTCCCATTTTTTTTAGGTGAAATTCCTTATTGAATGCCAAGAGTTTCCCAATATGTACATTGTGAGTTGGATTGTCTGAGTATATAAGGAAAATGTGTAATACTGCTGATGTGATATGCTGAGGTTGCTGTATTGGGTCGATTGTACTATGTTGCATCATATTTATACATGGAGACATATGTTACAATTTTTGAATTAGACTAATTATTTCATACCACAATGCAGTTGATTTTAAGGCTAATAAAAAACAGATGAAAAAAGAAACTTCTATATAGAGAATACAGGCTACTAACAGACCAGCTGCTGTTTAAATGTACTATAATGTAAGTGATAACAGGAACCAATTTGATTTTAGTCACAGATTTCATTACAGTAAATTCAACTTGAAACCGTTAAAACGCATGATGTGTTGTTTATAATAAGTTGAAAACTATAATCACATTGACAAATCGCTGGTGGTGTAAGTGGAATATCACATGACTGAGCATACTGTTAGACAAATATAATCTATTTTATAATGGTAATGTATCATACCTTACTGTTTAAAAGAGTCAGTCATGTGATACTCCTAACTAATCCCATTTAGTGCTTTTACTGTGGTCATGCTACTTTATGAGTTATGGTAGTCGCTGGATACCAGCTTGGCAAACAGCTAAAAGGTTTCTCTTAATATGATTAGGAGTCGAACTATTTGCATAGACTATTACTGTTACATTTATAGCATTAAACAGAAGCCCTTATCTAACTTACAGATGTGCTTTGCAGTCACATTCAATAACATCACCAAGTACTACCTTATTTAAGCATGGTGATGGGTATGAAAATGATTTTTGAATTAGAATTTGTAAATACATTAAAGTTGGAATTCTCAGTGGTGAGGCAGGATTTGGATTTTAATTTGAAGACAGTGCTAAAGTATTTAAGGTAGGTGGACTTTCGCTTACAAAGTCAGAAATTGACAAGCGTCAGAAAGCCTGTGTACAAAATAAGGTGGTGTAACTAATATGGTAAACATAAAAGAATGTTACACGGTTGCATTCGGAATAGGTCGAACAGAGCACAGGGCCAGTCTCTAAAAAGCAAAGGAGATGACAAGCACCAGGGTGGTTGGATCTTCCTGATGTAGTTTGCTAATCATTTCGATATTATGCAGTAATCTTGTCGAATCATTTAAGGGGACTCCATGAAACATGTTTGTAGAAATCGTGTGTTAAAATTTGGATAAAACCATTTGCGTCTAAGAGAGAGCAAAATCTAAGACATCCCTGTGATGCAGCAGTTTCAAAAGATGTGGCAACCTGGAACAGGCGTGGGTCTCCTGGCTAAGATCACATAGGATCTGTCTGATTCATCCCAACACCCTACATCTGGATGGAGTTCTCTTCGATTGGAGACCACTCTGTGCAGCTGTATATGGTTCCACATGAACAGCCTAAAGTTCCATGAAGTTACTGAGTGACTCAAGAACTATGAGGGTGGATTTGGATTGTAATTAATATCATCAGTCTGCGACTATGATTTAGGACAGCATTTAAGTGGCCATCACTGAACAGTTTACCGCATCAGTGATGGAGCTGAAATTAATGGACATAAGATGCCACCCAGATAAGGATGGGTTCCCTTTTGAGTCTGGTTCCTATAAAGGTTTCTTCCTCATGCAATCTCAGGGTGTTTTTCCATGCAACAGTTGTCTCTGGCTTGAGATTAGGAATAAACATAAGGAATAAACTTCATAACCTTTTTATCTCTGTATAACTGCTTTAGGCTAATGTTCACTGTAAAAAGTGCTATACAAAAAAAAAATTTCAAGTCAAGGGAAACTTAAATGCTACCACATCCAAAGATATTCAATACAATTGCGTACCTCCAACGTTGTGGTAACAGTTTGTGGAATAACCACATGATGTGGTGTCCCTATATGTTTTGTTTCTATAGCGAATATCTCTTTGTTTACGGATTTTAAGATAGGATTAGTCATGTAAGATAGCATATGAGATTAGTTACAACGTATGCAGAGTTAACAAAAGCCATGATGGTAACTAGGTAAAAACTGTAAAATTCACGTAAAAATAACAAATATATTTTCCATAAGAATTTAGGGTTTGCATCTGCTAGTTTATACTGGCTTAATGTCCAGAAATGCCATAAAACATTGTAGATGCAGTCATTATAAGGTTGTATTTTTTATATTATTATTTATTGTTCATTGGGGATTCATCATTCAAACTGTATATAAGCATAAAGCATGAATTTTATAGATGTTTCTATACACAATACCACAGTGAGTGGCTTTATACTGTGGAGTCATCCTCAGTAGGCAGTACTGTGTAGTACAATATAAGGAGGGAATAAGGTTTATAGCTCTCTGAAGAAAAAAAGAGCATGGAAAGCTCTGTCCTCCGTGCAATAACTAATCCACTTGCTGATTCGTGTAAGACTGAAAAAGTCGTAACATATGACCATGCAATCACTTTGGGCTAAATCTAGGCAAGCTCCCACGGCACTGAGAATAACTTATAAACAGACATACAGAGAGGTTTTTTGTAGCTAGCAAGTTGTTTATGAGGTAGGTCTGGGCCCAAGACTGTTGAGGTTTTATGATTCAGTGTTCCTTTATTTTCCAAAGCAAACACGCTGAAATGACACATAGCTGTGAAATCTCAGCTATAGCTACATATTTGTTGGAAAGCCAAAATCCAACTTTTCCAAATCCGGCCTTGTAAATAAAAATGTCTTCAGTTTTAACAGTATACCAAGTGAGTTAATGTCGAGCTTCACGGCTAGAAATGCAATGCACGCATGATTCTTTGCCTTTAATAATTTAACACAATAACACAATAGACATTCTTAGATCTTCTTAAAGGATTGTTGTTATAAATAGGAAATTGCTTGCCAGACTATTCATCCTGTGAGAACCTCCTCAGTTTGATTGTGTACATAGTCAGACATGATAAACCTGAAAGATGCTCCCCATGAACTTGAAACTGGGTGAAGTGTTTGTGCATTAAAGGGGGCTTTATAGCATTCAAAGTGTGCTTTTTGATAGATAGTCCTCGAAGCATCCTCAAGGATCCCCATGACATTACATTCTCCAGAATATTGCTTTAAATAACAGACCTTGCTTCATGTCAAACAAGTATGCCATTTACATCTTGTTTAACTTTCATTTATTGCCCAATTTTTATTTTGGTACTCCATGGTTTCCCTGGGGTGTTTGTGATTACTATTATTATTATTTTTTTTGTGTGTGTGATCTCGACAAAAGCTGCACGCCATCATTCACAGTGATAAATTGTCTATCCACGTCTGAAATTTGAGCTCTGTCTCTTTGTTGTGGAGCACTCAATAACTGTACAGACATGCTGCTTTGGGACTTGTTCACAGCCTGCCAAAAATCCTGATCACAAAGCATACTTTTACCGGAATTCCCCCCCCATCAAGACAACAATAAAATACAGCTGGAGCGGCAAACAAGTTATGTCATAGTTTATAATTTATGTAATTTATTTTGTAAAATGTAACATTTTTAACCAATTAGCTATTTTGGTTCATGTCTGTACTTTCTTTTAAATAAGTTGTCATTGCTTTGTGCAGTGATTAAAGTTTGGGAGAATATGACAAAACAGAACAATCTGTGCAATTTGATGAAATCTTAGAAAGAAGTTGAAATGACAAAGGTTTTCAGCAATGCCACTACTCACAACATTATGGACACCTACCTCTCATATATCTTTCCCAAGACCCAAATAATAAAGAATCTCTGACTACATGTCGGGGAAACATTGTGAGCATACACACAAAGATCAAGAAAATGAAAAACCAATACCCAGATGGAGGTCGACTATTGACCACTGGGCCATTACACACACACACACACACAAACACACACTGCTGCAAAAATTGCATTGGTCTAGATCTATCACAGTTAAACAAAGCTTAAGAAACATAGACACTGGCTGGTGAACATAAAAAAAAAAAATCTCAACAATGAACATTTTATGCAATGAACCGGAAAGACAGCTGAGGTAAATCTTATACAGTGGCACAAAGCCTTGAATAAATATGCAGTACCAAAAAAGTTATTTGATTTATTTCACAATTGATTTTACACTTATTTGGGGGTGGGGTTCTGAATTGCGGGTTTGCTTTTACATAGAAAAATTATTTGTGGATAAATCGTACTGCTTTGTACGTCACATTTGTTCCTCGCACGGTTTAACATAACTCTGTCTCCTTCATGAAACTTGAAACAGGATGTAGCATGTCAAGTTGAACCAATCACTTCACACAGCATGCAACACTGTGAAAAGATATCTTCCACACCTGATACAAATTTGCTTCATGGTTGGAAGGAAATGAAGGCCCAAACCATGATTTTACAATATGTCCAAGGATCAGTTCTCTGCACTACTGTGAACTCAAAAAATAATGTTTAAAATTTACAAAATGCACCAAGCATTCAGGACTTTTTATAGTATATGTAGCACAATCATGACATTGTGTTACACTCACATCACTTTATTAACATTTGAGAAATGCAGAAATCAGATCAATCTTAAAACAACTAAATTAATGTTTGTCTGTGTGATATAAGAATTTTTTTTTTTAAATAATAAAAGCTTATTCTACAATTTACGTTAACTCTTTTACATGTACAAGTATTGAACAGTGATTTTATCTTTTTATATAATAAACCACCCAGGAAAAAAAGTACATTAATACTAACTTTTATCAGCTGTTTTTCAATCATCTTCCATACACAGAAAAATTGCACACTAATTGAATATAAACTTATTTGGATCAATAGCTCAGAGCTAAAACCCCACAGCCCCACGGTCTTAGTACCGTACAACTTTTATGCAGTTGTGGTGAATTGCTGGAAAGTAAGGATGCTTCCATTGAAATTAACAATCAAAATATATATTTAGCAATTTACTAAATACAAAGTGAGTGAACATTTGTTTGGTTTGTTTACCCTTGCTTTCACAAGAGGCTTAAATCTGAGTAAGGAACAGCCAAACTCTGCTATTAAGGTAAGACTATGGAAGACAGTTGTCACAGGTCATACACCATGGCAAGTCTGAGCACAAGACAGTTACACTGCATCAGCAAGATTTCTCAAAAGCAAAAATGTAAAAGCAGACTGGGTTTTCAAAATGTGCTGATCAAGCTATTTTAAAGAAGACGCATCATGTTTACTTCACTTTGACATCGGAAGGGGTCCAGCAGTGACATCAGCAATAAACTGGTGGAAACCAGTGGGACCAAGGTACACTAATCTACTGTCTGGAGATGTCTGGCCAAAAAGTAGAACAAGAAGTACCTAAAAGGGATGGTTTGGCCTCCACAGAGCCCTGATCTCAACATCATTGAGGCTGTCTGGGAATTCATGAAGAGAGAGAAGAATTTGAGGCAGCTTAAATCCACAAAAGATCGGTGGGTAGTGCTCCAAGACTGTTCGGAAGTTCTTGGTACAGCATTTTTTATTTTTAGCAATACCAAGCCTTAACTTTAAATGATTGACATCAACCATTAAGCTTTTTAAAAGCTCAATCACATTAAGTTCTAAAGTATCACTGTTCATGTTTGGTATTTTTTCAGACAATCTCTTCTTTATCATCAGTCCCAGTCTTGCAGTTCTTCAGATACGGTTTCACAGATATAGATTTGTTCAAAACACTTCTAAGCAGCATGTGGGTTGGTGTAATTAAGTTTATTTTGTCCATTTTGCTTTTAACTTCCCAATCTACCCTGAAACAATGCCGTTATTGCAGTCCCTAAAACATTATGAGTCAATCCAGGGCTCTGGAGGATACTCTCCTAGCTTTCTAAGATGCAATAATGCAATTTGTGCATCTGATAAACTGGACTTGTGCTCTTGTATGTGACTGTGTACACATACAAGAGATGTGTTAACTCTAATATTGACTGTATTGGACAGAGCAAAGGACAAAGATGGCCTTCAGGCACATCATTTGTACAGCTGATATACAGCACCCAAATGTGGCCTCATTTAATATTTACTCTACTCATACTCTATACTTGTTGCCAGATCAGTAGTAAATTAGTTGGTTAATCAATATTTAATGTCCAGTAATTAAACTATTTTAACATCATCATGACCATTTTTTCTCAAGTACAGTGGAACCCCGTTGTACGAGCAACCTATAGTACGAGCAAGCGGAGATACGAGCAACCTCGCTCACAAAATTGTACCCTGTTTCACGAGCAAATTTCAAAGGCACGAGCAAACTCATGCTGCCGGTTCCCCGTTTTCGGCGGAGGGTCGCATCAGTTGCTTAGTTAATGATGTATCACTCGGTCGCTCTCGCTGTTCAGTGCAGCAAAAACGTAACTGTGGCAGCGGGGGCGTGGCCGAGTGGCAGTGTGTGAATGGAGGGTGGGTCCGGGAGCAGATAGGCAGGGGATTGCCTCACCTGAAGTTAATGTGACCTAATGATTGTTCTCTTTTTTCAAGTGATCGGAGGGTGCATTTAAGGAGGAGAGTGTGTGTGTGTGTGTGTGTGTGTGTGTGTGTTGGGTGGGTGGATGTGTGGGTGCGCGCCAGAGAAGTGCTGCGTGGGGCACTAAGCAGACCGACATAAAAAAATAAAAAATAAAAGTGGATGTGAAGAAGCCTTTGCACCTGACCTGTTGTGGCGTTCCTTATTCCCGTATTCATATGCTCTCCCACAGTGACTGTTTTTAGTTTAATATTATTATTTCACTAGAAATCTTGAAAAATTTCTCCCAATAAAATCAGTGATGGTGCTGTGAAAACAAAAGTAAATAGAATTACATGGAGACCGAGGAGGTTAGGATCATGGTGCGTGTCTTACACTTGCAATCAACCACTATCACATGAGTAGGTGTTAAATTGAGTTTAAATTACGGTCATTTGCGGTGTATTTGTTTTTAAAAATAGGCTACAAATACTTTTTAAGTGCAGTAATAAGCGATCGGATGAGATCTCGGGACAAATTAAATCACTTTTACATTCATTCCTATGGGGAAAATCAGTTCGAACATACGAGCAAATGGACACACGAGCAATTTTCAAGAACGAATTATGCTCGTACAACAGGGTTCCACTGTACCCAGTTTGACTGTAAGGAAACTGTTTAACAGTATAAGTAATTCATAGCACTTGAGGTTTGTTTAAATCAAAGTAAAGCAAAGTTTCTTACCAAAAATTTGCAGCTCAAATTATTTAGTCAACAGCAGAATGTCTGACACTATGCAGACACATGAGCATCCTTTGTCTAGCAGGTATCTTTTCCATTTTAAATGCTTCAAAGGAAATGAAAGTCAAGTGGCATTATTGTTACTTGAGTGCTCCCTGAAAAAGCAGGAACGAGATGGGCTGCATTTCAAAATGCTATTAGAATGTTTCTTGTTCGACCATTTGTGAAGAATGTGTCAAACATGCCAAGAGTTTGGCTTAAATAACCTCAATGGGTGACCTAATCTGAATGCGTGCACCTGCGAGGCTATAAATAGATGCAACACGGACACATCTTCAGGTTATGCCTTTGTCTGAAGAGATGTTGAAATAGGCCACCAGTGCGGCAGATCTCGTTCCCACTTTTTTAGGTGTCGGGGTTCCATGCAAAGGTAAGGGAGACGTTTTGTTTCAAAATCTGCACTTGATGCTGGAAGTGTTTTGACCTCTTAAAGTTGTGTAGTGTGTTCACACAATCATTGAAGATGTCTTAGACATAGCTTTGGGATTTGACTCGGGGGCATATGAGCCCAGAGCAGCAAAAATGTCTCTAGGTTATGTATGTAACCCTAGTTACCCGAGATAACGAGACGCTATGTCACAAAGATTTGGGAACGCATCCGTGTTGTCCACGCTCTGAATCACCTCTGTAATCTGTCCAACGGAAGGCACAGGATCACTAGTGGGGTGACGTCACGACCAGGAGGCTATAAAAAGCACATGGTATGAAGCCAGTGCCAGCTTCTGTAGGAGAGAAGAAAGCCCTACAGGCATGCCGGCAGTGTGGCATAGAGACGCAGTGTCTCATACATACGTAACCTAGAGACGTTCCCTTTCAGGAACTCGAGCTGCGTCGCAAAGCTTTGGGAATGAGAATCCAATACCGCCAGACTGACCAATCCCTGACTAGTGTGTATAAGCACAGCAAAGTCAAAAGGACAGTGGAGCTAGGAGTGGCACTGAGGTCAAGGTTATAAAACCTGACATAGGTCAGCGGGGTGGGCCAGCACGCAGCATTGCCGATGTCTTGGAGGGACACTCCAGAGGACCAAGCCTTCAAGGCTACCACACTCCGAGTAGTAAGAGCTCTGACCCTGAAGGAAGCGGGGAGACCAGAGGACTTATAAGAGGATGCAACAGCATTAATTATGAATCTGCTCATCCATCTGCTCAGAGCAAGTTAGCAAGGAGGCCTCTTCTCTGAGGGCTGTAGAAGACTGATCAGCTGATTTAATTTCCTCCAGGCAAGTAAGTGTCCAGTGCCTGGATCGACTCAGCTTCCTCTGGTCTGGGGCCTGAAATGGAGGAGGATAGAATGCCTGTGGCCTAACTGGTCATGGGACGACCGAAGGCACTTTGGGGATGTAACCTCTTCTAAGGTACAAAAAGGTACTGGCCATACCTGGAGTAAACTGCAGAAAGGAGTGAGCAACAGAGAGGGCCTGCAAGTCTCCTACTCTCTATAGAGTGCAAATGGGCAATAAAAACCCAGTCTTAACTGTGAGGTGCCTTCAAGATGCCTCAGCCAAAGGCTCGAAAGGGGGGCTCAGAAAAAGCCTCTAGCACAACGACCAGGTCCCACCCAGGTACTTTAGGTCAGACCGGAAGCTGAGTGCCGCGGAGAAAACGCATCACTAGAGGGTCTCTGACCAGTGATTGACCCACCTTGGGGGATCAATGCCGGACCCATAAACTTTAAAGGTGGATGGAGCCAACCCTTTAGCAAACTGTCCTTTTAGGAATTCCAGCACTAAACCAATCGGGCAGTGAACTGGATCCAAATGGTGATGCTCACACCACACATTGAACAGGCACCATCTGACGGTATATGACCTCCTCGTGGAGGGAGCTCTGGAGTGGAAAATAGTCTTTACCACCTCTGTGGAAAGACCAAAACCTCTGAGCTGTGCCCCCTCAGGGCCCACAGCCTCCACAACTTTGGGTGGGAGTAAACTATTGGGGCCCCCTGCGTGAGAGAGGAGATTCCTCCTCAGAGGAATCTCCCAGGGAGGGTGACCTCCTCGAGGAGGGCTACCAGGTCCACAAACCATGACAAAGGTTAGCGGGTTGGACCAGCCCACAGCATTGCAAATGTCTTGGAGGGAAACTCTAGAGGACAGGTACTTAGAGGCTGCCATACACTGAATAGAGTGAGCTCTGACCCCAAAAGGTGCGGGGGGCCCAGAGGATTCAGAGGGAGGTGAGATAGCATCAACAATCCACATGCTGAAGGTCTGCTTGTTAGCAGGTAGGCCCTTCTTTAGAGGGCCATAGCAGATGAACAGCTGCTCTGACTTTCTCCACAGTTAAATTCTGTGGATGGTCGGTTAAGCTTCTCCTGGTTTGGGGTTTGAGGAGGAAAGAATGGTAGAGAAAGAAGATACTCTACTCCCTGGAGAGGAAATCTCCAGAAGAAATACAGTCTTGACTTTGAGGAATCTTAAAGGCATCCCGGTCAAAGGCCTGAAGAGAGACTCAGACAGGGAATGCAGTCTGCTTTGGCGATTTATGTAAGAGGCTGTTAGATGCTGGAGGAAGTATTTTAGGGCCAGGAATACAGCTATAATTTCAAGGCAATTAATGTACTATTCTAGAAGATGACCTCTCCAGATCCCTTGGGCTGCTTTAACATCTTACGACGAAAAAACGTGCCTAGAGTGGTACCCAAATTCAGAAACTGAGGTCTGAATCACATAGAAAGGGTAAAAAGCCTCTGGTGCATAACCCTTATCTGCCTCTGGAGATTGGCCCGTAGATAAAATACTCGGCCACAACTAAAATGGTCTTATGCACAGAACTTAAAACCCTTGAATAATTGTAATGAACAGGACCTTTTTTCCAAGCTTGATATGCTTTACAGGATTTAAACTGGGTTTAACATGCACAGGTGGAAGCTAGGATGAACCAAAAGCTTCACCCTAAAAAGTGAACCTCAGAACCTCAGTCTTCCTGAGCAATTTTTTGTGGCAGTATGCATCCTTGAATCAGATAATCACAAACCAATCCCTGAATTGGATCTGAAATGCAGTCCTTTTAACTGTTGCCATTTTGAACTTGCATGTTCTAAGATAACAGCTCAAGCCACAAGGATCTAAAATTGGGCAAAACTCCCCCATTTCCTTGAACTGGAAAATACAGGCTGTAGCAGCCTGAGTCTCTGAGCTTGCAATTCTTGTGTCAACGAACATGCTTGCTCCAGTTTCACGGTAGTGGGTACCACAGCATTAAAGTATGGAGTATGATGCACAAACTCATGCAGCCCAAATTCATGGTCCTTTCAACCTATGATTGCCAGTCATTTTCACGCTGGCGATTTTTCTGAAACAGGCACTAGTTTTGATGCTACGCTTTACAGGGAAAGGTGTACCGTGTCCTGAAACATGGTAGGAGGCAACCGAACTGAACAAACACCCAGAACACCAGTGGTGGCAAGGATATGACAGCAATTCCCTAAAGGTGCCAGGAAGGACCCCCTACTCTCAACAAGACTTTCTCATGACCCTCCCTGAGGGGACACTCCTCCACGATCCTGGGTGCACCACCATCTGGACTTCTTCTTGGACAAAAAGATTGTCGTTAGGTCTCTTACTAAGCTTCCGAGAGTGGCGAGCCGCTTCCCAGTTCCTATGAAGGGGTGCGTGACTTGCTATGCTTTGTTTCTGGGATTCACACCAAAGTTGTACAATACTAAGTCAAGCCTGGGTGGCCAACAACCCCGACCCCTAAAAACAGCTTTGGAGAAATTTGTCAAATGCTTCTGTGTGTATCCTGGCCTCCCGGAACCTATTGACGACTGTATCAATGAAGTCAGCAAAAGACTAGAAGGTGGCATGGGGCCATCTAAGGTGAGTACCTTGTCCCTATCCCTGATGCACATGAGATTGAGCCACATATGTCTGTCCACCATTTGCTTGACTGCACAGAATGATATATCTATGGATTGGCCTAGTTCTGAAAACCCCTTCCCTTATTAATTCCCCTGCCTGTGCTCAGGTCTTTTAGCAGGCCAGCCCAGGACAACTCAAACCCATCATGATGTGTAGGGAAGCACCAGAATGACCCACTGCCTGGAACACCTTTCTCACCAGTGCAGATGTAGTTCTACATGGCTTGGTGGGGAGGGTGGCTTCTAAGCAGTGATGCATGGTCAACCCCCAAAATGAGCTGCACACAAGGTGGCACACATCTCTTGAAAGTCTCACTAGACATGATATATTTATTTATTTTAAATTTTTTTTAATATATTTAAATTTTCTCTCTCTCTCTTTCTCTCTCTCTCTCTCTCTCTCTCTCTCTCTCTTTCTCTTTAAATTCTCTCTCTCTCTCTTCTTCGCAGTGCACACAGCACACACACAATCGGGTCTCTAAGGACAAAGAAACCTGATGGGTCCGTGATAAATTTATTCATAGCCTCACAGGTGCGCGTATTCATATGACGTCACCCACCGAGATTATTTAAGCCAAATTCTTGGCGTGTTTGACACACATACTTCACAACAGGTTGAAGAAATGTTCCCATAGCGTTATGAAACGCAAAATCGAGTGTAGCTTTTGATAGGGAACAAAATACGGTGTAAAGCCATCTCTTCTAAATACGTGTATAAGTCTGTAGTTGTACAAGTGAGCAAGCTTATTGATGTTTCATTTCAGTATAACAAAATTTTTTTTATTCTTGCCATATAGAGACTTTTTAATTAACAGTGATGTAATATTGTCTAAAAATTATATTACTTAATATTATGTAAAACAGTAAACATGTTTTATTTACTAGCGTACTGCTTACTAGAGCACTTAATAGTTTTTAAAAGCCTTACTATTACTATTTTATTTTTTATTTTTTACTCAAGTCACTGTGTTTTGTAATGTTTCCACTATGGTTTTAAACCTATAACCATCTTGACCATCTCACAGTTGATAAGGTTTGTGACTTACTTTGTGTAAAACCAAACATTTACCAACAAATGTATTCATATATTTTGGAAAAAATCTAAATAAAATTGCAGTTCAAGCATTTATTTTGTAGTAATCATTAATAATGGCATTCACTTGTGCCCATCACTTACACATATAAGTCAGTAAAAAAGAAAATGCTGAGATGCACCGTGACTTTCTGTCTCACACTATCAATCACCCATCAGGCTGTTCCAAAACCTGCTGATTACAGCTCAGTCTTTTGAAATGCAAGACAAGACAAGTTATTTAAAAATAATTAATTTTCCGGTTTGCAGCATCTTTTCGATGCTGCGAGTCATTAATTGCCAGTTGCACTCTATTAGGATGCTGAGAGGTTTGTCAGAGGAGAACGAGGGAGGGGTAAAAGGAGGAGTGCTTTTGTGTGCTGCTGCTGCAACACAGACGCAGATCACTGGCCTTGAGAAACGCAATAGCTGCCCCTCCCTTCTTTTTGTGCAGGACTTCACAGAAAATCCATTTGTTTTATTTCTATCTTGCTCTGAATTGTCTTTGTCATTCACTACATCTCTGTCTCTCTCCTATTGCTTTATTCTTATCCTCCTCTGTTCTTTATCCTAGTCCCTCATCTGGGAATATTTGTCTTTCCTGTCTGTAAAATTGCTTCTTACTCTTCCTTTCCCTCTGTCCCTCTTGTTCTCCGTCTTTCTATCTTTTTTTATGCTGATAAATGAAGTGGCAGGTGAATTAAACTGTTGCTGCTTGAAGGCAGAAAGCTGTCATGTTGGGTTCAGTGCTCCTCAGCAAGTCCCCCCCCACACACACACACACAGATACACACAGACAGATATACACTCTCTCTACACTCTGCAGCATTTCACTGTTCTAGCCTAAGGTGGCAACGATGAGGAGATGAGGACAAAAGAAATAGACACAATAGCGAATAGGTGTAGTACGGTGAAACTGCATTGACTGAAAATCGTAAAGATTAGGAGAGAGAAGAAATATAAACTTGGTAGAAGAGAAAATAAGGACAAATAAAATTAAAGAAAAGGAGGACAAAGGAAAATGTGGAGGAGAACTGATAGACAGGGAAGCAGACAAAGAGAATTAAATGTAGGTGAAGAAATACAGCAAACATGGAAAAAAGGTGTAGAGTAAAAATGGTGGGTAAAAAGGAAATGTTTAACAAAGAAAACTAGATAGTGAGGAGAGGACTGGGGTAAATGAGTGGACAATTAAGGAAATTTCAAAAAAGACCATTATGTAAAATGGGAATTGGAAGAGAACAAGGAAATAGAGAGTGCAAGTAGAGTAGGAGAAACTAAGAAATAAGGAACAATGGAATCAATAGAGAAGAGGATAGATAAAAGGGAACTTAAGGACAATAGGAGGAGTGGAAAAAGTAAATGTCAAAAGTCATCAATGACCAAAAGCAATTAAAGAGGGGTGATTATCAGAACACTCTCAGCAAAAAAAGGAAATTTGGAAGAGAAAAGAAGTAGTTAAGGAAACAGAAAAAAAGATACAGGAAACTAGGAATTAAACGAGGATATATTGAACCAAAAGTTTTAAGAATTTGTCAGAATAGGAGGAGAGGAGATAGTAGTACTGTAGCTTTTCCTCCTTCATCCAGTAGGGGTCATTAATGTGAATGGTGCATATCTCTCTCTCTCTCTCTCTCTCTCTCTCTCTCTCTCTCTTGTTTTCTTTTTCTCTCTTTCTCTTTCTCTCTTTCTCTCTCTCTCTCTCTCTCTCTCTCTCTCTCTCTCTCTCTGATTCTTTCTCATACACACACACACACACTTCCCATTGTCTCCCAAGCTCCCCAACACATACACAGTCACATCCGCAATTAAACACACCATCACATCCGCAGTAAAAGTCATACACTCATTATTGGTCTGGTCCACATGTGCTTTATTTGTGCACACAGCAGACCCAGATGGTGTTTTCCAACAGCTGATGTTCATTCTGAATAGACAAAAAATGTGTATTTTAATGCTTACATGCACATCTTTTTCTTGTTAGCCAAAATGGTACTGGACATTAATGTTCATTAGGAGCCATTAGAACAAAGCGTTTTTTTTTTGTTTTTGTTTTTTTTTTTCCGTATGACTGCAGCTGGCATTAAACTTAGTTCAAATGTTTTATATTTGTCCTTAAAAAACATTCAACATTTGCCAAGGAGCCATCCCCACCATCAGATTGGATGGTACTTAAAGTTCTAACATGATCTCTGCCAACGTTTCCAGCTCCCTTCCTGACACCTCAGCATATAAACACAAACTGAAATCGTTCAGTCATTCACTGCAAAGTTTTGCCAAACATTGTGGATATGTACATCTCATCATAATCCCATGCATGTAGATCTTCTGTTTCTGAGTTTCATTAGTGCTTAGCACTGATCTGATAATGCGTATCAGTGGGTTCAGACCCACAAATGTTTCCATCCGTTGAGGAATTTTTACAGCCTGTAATTTTTTCATATCTCGGCATCAGAGTGTCTGTTTCATTATTATGTGTAAGAGTGTACATTTTAACGTCAATGTTCTCACCCTTCTCCGTCAGTTTCTGTTCATTTTATGTTCATATCAAATAGCAGAAAAGGGAAACGTGATTTTAGTGATGTTGGCCACAGAATGGTTGAACGGACTATTTCAAAACCTGCTGATATCTTGTTTTTTTACCCACACATAGTTTATTGCAAGAGTTTACACAGTGTGGTAAAAAAAACTCCAATAAGTGGCAGGTTTGTCCCTAATTGATAAGAGGATGGAGACGTTGGAGGATAATGGCTAGAATGGTTCAAACTGACAACAAGGTATTGATACCGCAACTAACTTCTCTTTACAACGGTGTTGAGCAAATGCAGTATCCCAGAACACACAATGTTCCAAACTTGAGGCAAATAAGCTACACTCGCTGAAGACCACATCACACTTCATTCCTAAGACAAGAACATAAATCTAGAGGCAAGTCTGAAGTAAAACTGAATAGAATTTCTTTTTGTTTGTTTTAAATCCTCAACTGTTCAGGCTTAAGCACATCTGACAAAATTTTTACTGAAAGGTTTCTTGAGAATATAAAAAGTAATATCAATATAATGACTGTGCTTCGGTCTAAACAGTAAAACAAACATAACTTTGCCTTTTGGTTTTTAATGACATACATTTTTGGATTTTGGTGTTTATTTATGTTTTATATGTTTGAAAATCCCCATTGATATAAAAGTGCACAGTGCCTAACACATTTAAACAATATGGAAATCAGCTTCTACAATCCACAATAATATGTTTACTGCTTCCTGCAAGAGACCACTCCAATGATAGAGTTTATCTTAAGGTAAAGAATCAGTTAAAAATGCTGAGTGGACAGAAACCTGTGTTGCAACCCATTCTTGATAAGACTGTAAACTAGCTTATGATTCAAAGCAAATTATATCTTCATAAGGGAAGCCTGAACACAAATGGGTTTTTACAAAAAGGTGTTGGGATATTGTAATATTGCAAAAAAGTGTTTATCACAAATGTACAAACAGCATAAATAAAATAAATATCAATAGATTTATTATTACTACTACTTCTATGTAGTTTAGCATTGCATTGAAATTTAGAACATTGGATGAATAGATTGTATTCATAAACTTTAAAGTTAATTCAATAAATAAATATTAGTCAAATAATAATAAATAATTTTAAGTATTTAAGAAAAAATCATGTAGTTGAATCATTAGTCTTATTTGCCTAGAGTGGTATTAATGATGCAACATGGCCTGCCTGCGTGACTGCAGTGTCTCTGAACACACGCATGCACACGCCCACGAAAGAGAGTCGGACAGACAGACAGGCAGATACAGTAGGAGACAAAGAGCTAAGACAAAAGATTACCCATGAGGCCTGACCATGAAGTGGTGGAAGAGGGGGATGTGATGAACAAAGATACAGGGCTTTCTCTCCTTCTTTTGTTTCTATTTCTGTATCACAGTTTTGCTTTTTTTGATCTGAGCAGCTTCTGAAATGTCAAATTTAGCTTTTTTATATATTCTTTTTCAGCAAAAAAGGATATATAGACATCCTAGTATTACAAAAAAAGAGATCACATTCATCTGTGAGAGGCATCGCAGGTTCTCTTGCAGCAGTGTGTGTGCTTGTGTATGTGTGTGTGAAAGACTTTGTTATCAGTGCGTCATTAAGTCATTAAGAAGACAGAAAGTGCAGTTTATTCTCTTGCTTTTATTGTTTTGGAGATAGAGAGACTGAGCAGCTGCTTTGTTCTGGACTCTAATGGTTACGCTCGAAGAGCACTCGCCCTCCTACACACCCTTTCTGCATCACCATCTCCCTCTCTCTTTTTTTTTAAACACATACACACATCCCCTTAAAACACAGACATTTGCACCACCCACTTAGTCTCTCTTTTTTCCTTTCGCTCTCTCTCTATCCGTCTCTGTCGTTCACACACAAACAGGCTGTTTGTCCTCGTCTCTCCTGTTCTCCACCTCACATAAACATATACAGTAGCCTATCAATTATGCATGAAAACATGGCTGCTCTGGCACCTCTGTTCCCATGAGCACACCTCAGTCAGCATGGCCTTAAATGCTCCAGCTATTTAATGCAGTGAGAGCACACACACTCACACACACACACACACGCACACACACACACACACACACACACATGCACACGTGTGTGATATATATATATATATATATGCTCATAAAATAATTTCCCTAGAATACTGCTGCATCCGGTTTGATTATATTGGAGTAGAACAGTTATTGAAAGATTTGCTTTCGGTGTCTCTGTAAAGGCTGAAGGTAGTGTGTTTTATACGTGTGTGTGTGTATGTATGTGTGGTCTCTACTTAAGCAGTGGTGTTTTTATTACCATTATTTGGCTTTCTGTTATTTTTTATTTATTTTTTTTTTCATACAAAATTTAATCATTTAGGAATAAATCTTTTTGCTTACTTGCTATTTAATTGCTTTCTGATTTCCCATATTTTGAATGATCACTAAATATAAATGTCATTTCCAAGTGAATCCAGCATCTAGCCTGCTTATGCATATTAAAATGCATACATCATATGCGTTCGTGTTTCCCTTTATTTCTCTCTACTCCAGGTGTATTAGGAGGACTGACACGTTTGCATATATGTAGTGGCAGGTGACTAATTAAAAGAAAACTGGTGGCTCTGTTATGCTGCAGGGGCATTTTCCTGCCATGGTTTGCGTTGATTTGCTCTCTTAGAGTGAAGCATTACTTTATACAATCAATAAATGTTGTTCACTCATCTCATTACCAGAAGTTTCTCCCCTGATTGGAGTGGTCTTTCACAGGATGGTTCCATCCCAATCTTTAGGGCTCTATGGTGAAAGAACTTGATGAATGCTTTCATAAGGAAAAAATGCATTTATTACTAATATAACAGCCTGGCCCTGAATTCAGTGCCATCTTTAAGGCAAATTCCACACTGTATAGTAATTTTTAGTCATTTTCTTATTCTTAACATTACATTACATTACTGTGTCTATAGTAACGTCTATGCTGGGATATGTATAGTATATCCTACACATAATGTAAACCTAAGAAATACAGATTACCACTGTTAACATTTGTTAAGCAACCTTACATAATGTAGAATCATTTATACATTAAAGCTTTCTATTAAGAGATATTTTTACACAGTTTCAAATGTCAACGGTTTGTAACGGTCGAAATGCAACCCTTTTCACCTTATCTAGCTAATCTAGCTAATGATCCATGACAAAATCATTCTGTAGGATATGTGCTGTTTATTAGTTATTTTATATTTATAAGATTTCTGTAATATTTAAGCAGTTCAGGAATATTACCCTGCATTCCAAACTATATAATGCCATATTAAGTCACATGTTATGACATTGTAGCAATATTTAGGCATAGGTGTGATTTGTGTGATTTGGGATGCAGCCTGGGAATCAGAAAGTGTGCACTTTCTTAGCAGTAAAATTAATGTGCAATGAGAGGATGGGCATCGGGAAAGAGATCATTAAGCAACCGACATCATGAAATGCTCATCCATTAATACTCTGCATTTTATACTGAAATTTTACAATTGTACATAATTTATTGTAAGTAAGTTTCTTTCGGCTTCTCCCGTTAGGGGTCGCCACAGCGGATCCTCCGCATGTTTGATTTGGCACATGTTTTACGCTGGATGCCCTTCCTAACGCAACCCTCCCCAATTTATCCGGGCTTGGAACCGGCACTGAGAGTGGCTGGGGATGGTCCCCTGACCCGGGAATCGAACCCGGGTCGCAGCGGTGGGAGCGCTGCGTCTTAACCACTAGACCACCAGGGGACTCTGCATTTTATACTGAAATTTTACAATTGTACATAATTTATTGTAACATCAGAAAAGAGGACCCAACATGTTTTTCCTTTTTTTATTTTATTTAGAACAGTAAATATAGCAATAAATGTATAAAAACATGTCTCTTTAACCAATAACTGCTGTAATATGCAGTAATGCATCATTTAAAGTAGGTAATGCATTGATTGTTGTGTTTTAAATCCCTGTTGTGTTTTCACATAATAAGTTGCCACCTTCTTTGAGGTGTAAATCTCTTTTCATAAAAAGTCCATTCACACTAAGCTACTGTACCAACTGTCTTTTCCAAAAACAAAATTTCAAAAAAAGATAAAGATCTGAGCGTCAAGCTGTATCGCTTCATCCGGAGTGTGAAGCCCAGTGCGCTTGTTGTGGAGCGATACTGAACGCCATCTCTGTGTTGGGGACAGATGGAAGAGGGTGAATGTGTGTATGTTGTAAAGGGGAGACAACAGAATTCTGGGCTTTTCTCCACTTCCACTTCCTGGTGCTCATTGGCTAATTAACACAGTCCAGATGATCTCATGGTGTGCTAACTAAAAGAAGATTAGGAATTTGGCGTGGGGTCGGGAGCAGATAGTAGGACACAGTAGAATTGGTGGCTCACTGTGATTCTTTTATTCCATGAAGTATTAACATACATTTGACTCTTTTATGAGGCAATACTGAAGAAAACCTTGAAGGTTATTTATTTACAGGCCTTATTTATAAATATATTTCTGTGCAAAACACTCCAATTCAAGCATAGACTAAAATTCAAATGCATGCTGCAGCATCTGAATCTTCACATCCGAAATCAAAATGGCTCAATAACATGGACAGTGACATGGGGACATATGGTAGTGGTGCCAAATAGGTTAAACTGATGATTTCCGAAACTGCTGATCTGACTTGATTCTGTCTCTGGAGTTACCTCTGGTTTGTAAAAGACAAAGCATCCATTCAGTGGTGGTTCTATGGGCTCTGTAAAAAAAAATGCTTTGTTGAGAGATCTAAGAGAATGATTGGAGAATGGCTGGAGCTGACAGAAAAAGAAAAAAAAAATGGCAAAATATAATTTTGGTTTCACACCTCTCAGTCAATCTGAGTGTAAAGTGGTAGTGAAAAATGGGAGAGGGTTACGTCCAAATTAGTTGTAATTCCCAAAATGTTGATAGAATTTTTGTTTTTGTTAAAACCCCTTGTAATAAAGCTGAAAATCTACACTTTAATCACAGCTTGACTGACAAATTTCTAAGTATTTGTGGACCTGACTGTATGTACTGTACATGCACACACTTTATATAAATATAGCTTGCAGTGCTTTACCCTGTTTTTTACTCACTTTGTGTGACAGGATTTATCATTGTGCACAGAACACAAGACCTGCCTCTGTCTATGCTAAAAATTACCTTTTAATTCTTTTTCAGAATAAGACACTTTTGAGAGGGTGTGTGGGTAGTTTGAGATGTATGCAGGGCATGAAACTTTCTAGTTAGCAGGTTTCCATGAGAAGTACTGTCATCTGTGCCCATCCAGTCACAACACTGATCAAGCACACTGGTTGCCAATCAACACAGTCCCTTAAATAACCTGGACATTCTCCTGTTTTCTTTTTTGTGACTTTGTCTTCTGGCATTCTACTCTTTCATTCCTTCTTTCTTTCCTTCTTTCTTTCCTTCTTTCTTTCTTTCTTTCTTTCTTTCTTTCTTTCTTTCTTTCTTTCTTTCTTTCTTTCTTTCTTGTGTAATAGTCTGTGTTTAAAGGTGAAATTTCAATTCTAGCTACATTTCTACTGTGAAAGTTTTTCAATAGTGTTATGCAATCATCAGCAAACATGAAAAATGCTTAAATGTTCATAATTATTACTGCTTAATAATAAAAAATGTAAAGCTAAATAAAAACCTGAACGTCAGAGAAAGAAAGGAAAGACTGGAAGTCAACTTCACTAAGAATGTACAAATTATTTTGAGCTAGCTAACATCAGAAAATGTGGGGTTTTTGTGAACTTTTCCATTCAGGGAACATAATACATTGTTATTTGTATTGTGTCCAAATTCTGAGTTGAATGAGATTTCAAGGTTAATAAAGTAAATATTCTATTTCCAATCATGCAGTTGTACTGTAGATCATCATGAATGTGATAACCTATTGCATTTACCCTAGCAAAATGTTATCAAAATGGTGAAAACATACCAATATTTAATATAACCATGCATGTCATAGTGTGCAAAAGGCTGTTTTTTTCTGTATGTCCATGTAGTTACATTTTGACCATAAACCCAAGTCATGATGATTGACTTAAATTAAAACAATTTTGTAATTTACATTACAAAAATTGTAATGTAAAACATAAATAAATAAAAACCATAGTCAATCATCATGACTATGGTTTTTATTTATTTATGTTTTACATTACAATTTTTGTTTTAATTCAATTGCATCAGGTTCCGCAAATCATCTTTTGGAGAATCATTTTGCTTTTAAATTAGTAGATGGATGTTTCTTACCTGGAATTCTACTTCATGAAAATGGTTTAAACACTTTAATAATTTATTTACATGCCTAGTGTGTGTGTTTTTATTTGTTTTTTCCTCCTCATTGTATAACATGCTAGATTTTTAGATAAAGGGGTAACATTTGCCCACATCATCAGACAATATTATGTCTGTAACAAACCCTATTATACCATAGGTGACTAAAAACCAAAGAAATATTCTTTGTGCTTAGTATCCAGTCAAGCTTTCACAAATGCCATATAAGGAATATGGCAGATATGACTCAGCATGTGATCAGGGAAATAATTCATGCTCAGTTGGTGTGATACTGTGCAATATGAAGCAATGTTGCCTTGTTTATTATTGACATATGACTTTGAGTGCACATGCAGAAACATATGCAGTTTTTACACACTCGCCTGCCTCTTCTGTGCATCTGGAGCAATAAAAAAAACCTACTACAATTGGAATATCAGAGCCAAAACATCACTGTCTGTCAGGTTACGGAGTCAAACTGTAAAATGTTTATCGATTTCATTCACACTGATGTTAATCAGGCTGACAAGCTCTATTTCTCTTTAAAACTTTCTGCTGCTGTATCGATTGCTTTCTGCTGGTCCGTAAGCTGCGTTGCGCTGTGTCTCAAATCAAAATCTCTGACATTACATTCCGTAATATTTACTAATTTTTAAAGGTACACAAAAGAAATATGTTCTATATATTTGAAGGCTGCATGGAGGGTTTTGAATTACGTGTAATAGGAAAACTGGTTAAAGTTAGTACTCAATGATGGTCTAGAATTAGAGAGATGAGCTACAGCAAAACTAATTTATTTGGTGAATAGACAGTAGATGCACTTGGAAATGTGTCTGTGTCTAATGTTGAATTAATACACTAATGCTACCTGTCAGTATGATTAAAAAGAAGAAGGAAGGGATGTAGTCAAATGTATCTACACATGTATCTACAGTATCTTACAGTAAACCAAATTCAGATAATTTAATCATTTTTTTTGGCCATTATTAGTTATTTTATATTCTGTTAGAGGATCATTGTACTTAAAGGAATTTTTTTTCAAACTTTTCTGTCAAAATAAGACTATTTAACGCTTTACATGGCTTTAAATGGGTGAAATGTGCTTACATGTTGTTTATTGTTAATTACCGTTGGTAGAAGACCCAAACCTGTTCCAGGCATGACAATGCCTCTGTGCTTGAATATATGTTTTGCATGGGTTGAAGTGGAGTTAAGTGAGTTCAGTGGCTTGCTCTAAAGCTCTGACCTCAACCTTATTGAACACCTTTAAGATGAATTGGAATAATGACTTTTAGTAAATTTAGTGAATTCAGCATGGAGTGTTCACCTATTAGCTTGTTTTAGAAGCATTACACAGACATTTGCCCGAGCTCAGGTCCCTGGAGCTACACTATATGGACAAAAGTATCGGGACAATTCTTTTCCTTCCATACTCTATGTGGTTGTTCCCCAAACTGCACTTAATTGTATAGGATGTAGCAATTTTCCATTTACTTAAACTAGGAAATACAAACCTGTTCCAGAATGACAATGCTCCTTGTAGATATGGTTTACATGGGTTGTTATAGTAGATCTTGAGAGGCCTTCTACAGAGCTCTGACCTCAATGCTACTGAACACTTTTGGGATGAATTGACTACACCCTTGGCCTCCTCACACTATTTGACTTACTAATGCCCTTGTGTTTGAATATTCACAAATCTCCACACTCCATAATCTAGTGGAACATCTTTCCAGAAGAGTAAAGGGTATTATAACAGCAAATTGGGAGTAAATGTGGAATGGGAGGTTCACAAGTGCATATAAATCTTATGGTCAGGTCTCCACAAACCTTTGTCAATGCAGTGTATTTCAAATATTATTTTGTAAAATCAATAAAACAAAACAAA
The DNA here is from genome assembly GCA_024362625.1 of Silurus asotus. Classification (NCBI taxonomy): domain Eukaryota; kingdom Metazoa; phylum Chordata; class Actinopteri; order Siluriformes; family Siluridae; genus Silurus; species Silurus asotus. Next base: position 3,326,077 of record MU575040.1, read on the forward strand.
ATAAAATATTTCTCTATTTTTTTTCTCGGTTGTAAATAAAGCAACCCCACATACCCCTAGTTTGTGAACCCCTACTTTAAATCTGAGAAAAGAAAAAAGCACTTCTGGCAGAAAAGCAAGCAACCTTTACAAAAGAGAACTGCTCCACTTTCATCATCCTCCCAGTATCTTTATTTCTTCATCTTGTGCTGAACATGTGTATTGCTGCTGATATGTTTACCCATGAGGCTTTAATAACATCAGGTTGTTCACCTCTTATTACAGACACTCCACTGGGTTCTCTTTCTCTCTCTCTCTCTCTCTCTCTCTCTCTCTCTCTCTCTCTCTCTCTCTCTCTCTCTCTTTCTCTCTCTCTATCTGTCTCTCTCTCTCTGTCTTTTTTATTTGTCTTTCTTTCTCTTTAGGTACAATTTTTAGCTTTAGGTACCTTTATTGCCTTTTCTTTTCTTTTTGTTGCCTCTTCTCTCTTAATCTCATAATCTTTTTTTTTATATATATATATATACTTATTTTCTTGATTTTGTCTTTCATTTTAATTTTCACATCAATCATGATCCTCCAATTATATACCCTCTCTTTACATTCATATCCTCCATTGCATCACTCTTCTCTACTTTACTTTTTGTAATACACCCCCCCCCCCCCCCCCCCCCCCCCCCCCCGCCCCCCTCTTTCTCTCTTTGCCCAACATATCAGTGGTGACATACCGTAGGGAAGTTCATGGGAGATCCTGCATTTTGTCCAACACACACACACACACACACACACACACACACACACACACACACACACGTACAGACAGCAAAATAGGACGTGACCTTGACAAGCCAGCATTCATCTCTACCGGTTTGTCTGTGTTTAGTAGCAGAGATGTGACTTGGGGAAGTAAATAGTGTGTGTATGTGTTTGTGTGTAAGTGTGAGTGTTTGTGTGTGTGTGTGTGTGTGTGTGTGTGTGTGTGTGTGTGTGTGTGTTATATTTGTCTGGGTGCTTATAAATCTGATTTATTTATTGTTCCTGAAAATATAAAGGTAGGGAAACAAATTAGGAAAAAAATCTGAGACCATAAAATGGCACAAGCACACACTATTTCATAGAAGGATGTATTAGAAAGATGTCTGTCTTAAACATGCAAAGTACACAAAGTTTCCGAAGAAACAGAAAGTTTCATCAATAAAAGTCGGTTTATAGTGTAATAGGGGTTAAAATATTTATTTCTCGTGGCTGTTTGTACTTATGTCTCCTTAATTCTAAACTAAACCTGGGATTACATTGTATTTTGCTCACATCCTAAAACTTTACATTAAGAAAATTAAATGTAAAGTAAGTTGAAATTGTTGGGGTGGGGTGGGGGGGGTGCTTAGTTTTAATTAAAAAAAAAAACAAAAAACAAAAGCAATGAAGAGATATAAAAACTGGGTTGATTTTTTTTTTCTTTTCTAAATGACTAGTTGATGTTAGTGGTAAGACTTATGAAACAAAAACAGTGACTTTCCACACCTAAACATTACCATGTAAATATTACCACATCAAAATGATTATAGAAAAGGCTTTAACTGACTGCACAGCTTCTGAAATGTTTATTAGATTCTGACTTTTTGCACTACGTGACATCCTATTAACTTTTTTGACATATCAAACATCTGTAGTTGCCTCTGACAACTTGGTGAATAATATCATATACCTGTCACACTGTCATACCTTCAACTGGTTTAATATCTGATTAAAAATATAATTTAGCCTGCAGAGGAGGGCTGAGAGCACTGCTTCAAGTGGGTTGTGCTGGCCCTTGGCGTCGCATAAACAGCAAAGATACAGCTTTCAGACTGAACCTGTTTTAGAGGAGCATGTGTTAACCTTCACAGTCCTTGTTTGGAACCTGTCTTATAATAGGAAAGGTCATGATTCATTAAATGGCAACAATAGGTGGCAAAATCAGGTCTAAATTGTTCAGAATCATAAATTGTATACTTTAGCTAAAATGCAAGCACAGCAAATTTTCTTTATTTCCTATCCACTTTAGCCTGCCAAATCCTACCCAATAGCCACCTCTCCACAGTGTCTTGGCTCTCTTGCTCACAGATGCCCATGATTGGCTGGTGTGATTGTGATTGACGACATAGACTGTATGGCATCTCCCATCAACAAGGCATGGACAACCGCTCTCTTGTCTCCTGGCCACAGATGGCTGTGGCATTGTCAGAATTTTAACTTTTAATCTCCAAAAGCTTGGTTGAATGCTTCTCTTGAGCACCTTGATAGTTACATTAACCCATTCCCACCACAAAAAAGGTTGTCCTTGCCACCCAGGGAACAAGATCAATTATGTTTAAGTTACAGGAAGTTATGTTCATTTTGCTTATGGAATTCTGTATTTTTTGGCCTTTGGTACTTTTGGTGATTTTGCCATTGTCAGAAAAGAACTGTCAAGAAACTGATGGACATGGAAAGCTACAGTCCCCTTGCTGCTGAGAAAAAAAAAAGGAATTCCTGATGAATTACCCTTTGAAAGGGAATATTTTAAAGAGGCATATCTGCTTGGCAACCTGATATGCATTGCTAATTCCCCCCTTCATTTGAACTGTATACAAAGTTGATTCCAGTATAAACACATGGATAAAAGAACTCTGTCTGGCCGAGTATCAAAAACACGAGGTCAACATCGAAGCGTCCAACACAGCGGAACGTGATATGGACCCCAGCAGGGCCGAGCTCTCGATGCTTATAAATCAGACACATAATGATGAGCCTTGAAAGACTGTGAAGACCTCATGTGGATATATGAGTGCAGATGGAAAATATGTACATCTTGAAGTTTAACTTACTGTGATGGGGTTATATCTTGAAGATGACATCTGCACATCTGCATGCATGTACAGATTTTAAATGGCATGCATCCTTGCTTTGAGGACTTTCCATTTTAAATGTTTTTTTTTTATTCTTTTGTCAATTGAAAATACTATTTTAACATTTAGACTTTTTCTAGTCTTTTTCTTCTTCTTCATCTTAATAACACAATACAAAGACTAACCTGGATTAGATGCCAGGTAAAAGTGACTACAGGTTAGCTTATAATGCATAAAAAACACTGTTGCTGCTACTTTTAATACCATTTATACTGTTAGCTAGCTTTCCAACAGATTGGTTAGATACACTATATAGTATAGTCAATGGACATCTGACCATATTGTAGGTGTGTCTTCCCCAAGCATATCGTGGAAGAACTCAAGTGGTCCACACAGAACTCTAAACTCAATTAAACACCTTTGGGATGAACTGGAACACCAACTGCACCCCAGACCTCATCACTAATTATCAGTGTCTGACCTCTTATGGCTGAATAAACACATTCTGACAGCCATGCTCCAAAATTAAGTAGAAAGCCTTCCAAGAAGAATGGAGGTTATTAAAACAGGAAAATGGGTGCTAGCTGAATGGTTAAGATGTTGGACTTCTGATTTGATGTTCATGAGTTTAAAGCCCACCACCATCAAACTGTCAAAAAGCCACTCTGAATAATGGTGTCTGCCAAATGTCATAAATAAAAATTAATTGTTTTTTTTTTAAATGATGTTGGTGTGATGGACAGGTGTCCACAAGTGTTTAGTCATATAGTGTTTATCTTTACAGGTACCTTCTGCTAGACCTGTTTCTAGATGATTTTCTGCTAGTGTTCGATCAATAATCATATAGCTGACTAACTCTTGCATCTCAACCTTTAACTATAGTGTTTTGCTGAATTCAGACGGGTGCAGTCTCTAAGCAGTGCATCAAGCTTAAAGAATGAAAGGTGAGTCATGCTCAAATATGCGATATTATGACTAACCAGAAATTCACACTTCTAGTAATTAAGTACTTTTCATAAATACATGACATTATATCTCTCATAAGAAAATGAATCATTCAAATGGCATTAACATTCAACATGGAGCAATGATTCAATGGGTTTCATTTGTGCTTTCAGCTTCAAGATTTTCAATTCGCTCCCACCTCACCAAAACATGCCAGCAGGTGGCTACTGTGTAAATTGTGGTATATTCATCATATAATGTTACATCAATTGATTATCACTCATTTTTACTGCGATACATTTCATTACAATTATTAACCTACAAATCTACTGATATTTACAAAATGTTTATACAGCAATAAATAGTCACCACCATAGGAAATCTAAAGGAAATAATGTCTCCCAAACATTTTTGATTCCAATAACTATCAAATGTATGCCAAGCAATAACTTCAATCTGCAAAATCCACTCCCCAAATCTCCTGTTCACATATATTACACATTGACTAATATGTTTCATTCAGTCTCTTCACATAAGACTGATGAAGATCTGAACCACTTAAAAGAAAAAGAGAAAAACAGAGTTAACATTTTCATCATACTATTATGTGTAGCAAAGAGTATATACATGTTTGAAATGTATATAATGCGTGAAAATCTTATGGTCAGTTGTCCAGAAACTTGTCTCTATAGTGTATTAATGATTATTATTGTGTAGCATAAACAGGCATGACATTTATTCAGTGCTAATGCAAAGGTCTACACTTAAGTGTTAGTCTCTGCAACAGACTTAGGGGGAAAAAAACATTATTTTTAAAGAAAGTCTAGACTTTAGATCTTGCCTTTACTTCTGAAGGTTGCACCTTTTAAACACCTCCCTGAATGACCAATTTCAACAGAACCACTTTCTCAGCAGGTGTGCTATTTTCCAATTGTATCTTGCTTGGTTGACTTGTACAACTTCCAATGTACCCAAGGCTTCATAATATCCTGATGGGTGCATCTCAAAATTGGAAATAAAATATTAATAATAGTGGTATAACATAACAACATTAAGGGATGGAAAAGAAAAATGTCAGAAATAAAATAGTTTTGACATTTTTTTAAAAGGGATATTCATTCTGTCTGCATGATTGAATTTTTTTTGAAGGCTCTAAAGGAGGTTTTCAAAAATTCATATACTGTTATAAAACAGTATATATGCAGCAGTCAACTAATAAAGCCACTGGTTGCCACTGTAGGGATGTTGACTTGCTGGGGAGTAAAAAAACAGGAAGGCAAACCTTAATGTGCTAAATCTAAGTCTAAATTTAAGCTCTTATCCAAAGGGGAGAGTGAGGTAAGATGAGACAGTGGGCAAGTTAAACCACCCCCTGTATCTAGGCAACTATATACTTGTATTGTTATATGACCATACATTTTGTACCTGCCCATTATTTTTGCTAGACTGTGAAATGAAGAAGCACATGGGAGAATTTGAAACATCAGTTTACTTTAAAAGCTGTTTTTGTTTTGTCAGAGTAAAATTTTAGCATGTCAACTGTAATGGCTGCTACATCAAAACTAATATACTCAAGGTGTAAAAATATTTTTGGTGCATGTTGTTGAGTTACTGGTGCTTACCATTTAAATAATTTAGCTCATTTCTTCCAAAATGGTATCTTTGGGGCAAAGTGAGATAAATGCTAAATTGATGGTAAATTGAGCCAGTACCTATGCCTTTAAACTCCACCTTTGTTGAGCTGTCTTTAACATCCACCTCTGCTGAGCTGCCCACTCCCAATGAAAACCTCATCATCTTTAGCTTTGCTACCTCTAGCTTCACCTCCTTTACTCAGTGCCACTGTCTCTAAACCATACAACATCGCAGGTCCCACCACAGTCCTATAAACTTTTCCTTTCACTCTTGCAGATACCCTTCTATCACAATTCACTCCTGCCACTCTTCTCCATGCACTCCACCCTGCCTGCACTCTTATCTTCACTTACATGAATCCTAAATAATACACCTAAAAAAATTTGAGGGAGGAGGTTAGAACTTTGGACAACAGGAGCAAAGAATTATCAAATATGTTCATTCGGAATTGTCCGTACAAGGAACTAGCACAAATTTTTAAGAGTAAGTCAGTACACTTGTGGAAGTAGTTTTAGACCATAGTCTCCTTAATAAATAGCTCTGTTTTTTGTAACCAATCAAATTTCATATTCGCTTTACAGTAGCGTCAGCATTTTTCCATCCTCTGATTGGTTGGTCAGAGGGAAACTGTTACAGCCAAGTTTGACTGGCAAAACGTGTGTAGCGCTCTGCACACATTAATACATCTGAGTTAAACCTTTTTCATGCCTACGGAGGAAGAAAAATTGATTTGGTCACAGACATACTTAAAATCTATTTTAAAGAAAAGCTAGACATCGTGAGGAGGTTGGCCAGCCCCAAAGCTAGCTAGCTTGTCTCAGCCCGGGAAAGGGTATGTTCGCCGCTTCCAGACCAGTGACTACGAGCGATACCACTGGATTACAGCCTCTGAGGAGCGCTGCAAATTATGAGTCTGCATCTCTGATGAAGAGCTTGTATTTTATTAACATTTGTTTTTGTCATGCTATTAGACAAATATTGATTCTGAACTGCTCCAGATGATGTAGGTGCACAGTTGCGATGGTAGTGTAGAGGTTTGGAGTTGTCTTTACTGGGTTTCTTCCTATAGTAAAATTGTATTCACCCTCCATATATGAAATGTCTCTTTCTCTCTCTGTAATGCCACGTGGTGTTATATTGCGTTTTTGTATAGTTTTGATGGTTTCTATATAATTATGACGTAATAGTGGTGGTATTAAGAGGTGGTTTAAATTATATATTTTTATATAAGCTGGTGGCTAATGCTGCTACAAAAGTTACAGGTTCATGGTTTCCTTGCATGTAAATGGGGTTATTTTTGAGTTTTGTTCACTGGGGTTCATGGTTAATTGTTCGATGTATTACATTGTACATTTTGTGGTTAACAGGCAAGGCTTGTCTATGTTTTGTTACCCAGGTATGTTAATGTACATTTTAGAGCCCTGTATTTGCATTTTAAATATTTTTTGGAAATGTTATTTAAACATCCTAAAATTAAGTAAAATTCTCTGATTCTGACTTATTTTACCTTATCTTGAGGACCAGATAAGTAAAAAATGGCTTATCTTACCCCACTCCCCCCTACATAATAAAAAAGCTACTTTTACTTAGTCATGTAGCATAAAACTATTTTAAAAAAGGTCCTCTATTAATTTTCCTTGCTTTTCATTCTAAACAATTCCAGTCACTCCCACAGTTATGGTTTAACCTGCAATGGACCTGTGTATCCAAAAACTAACCGATGTGTCCAAAATGCTTTATGTTTTAACCTGACCATGAAACCCCCCTTAAAAAAATGTTGTGGCATAAATGGCAAATAAATTAATGATTAAATGCCAATTCAATCACTTGATGTGGTACATGAGACATGTTCAACATGCCCAAGTGTTAATCACAGTTATCTTTGCACAATTTTATATTTTGTAAAGAATAATTCACGACTAGGTGACAGATTTGTTTAAATCCCATCTCTGCTGCTTCAGTGAAGGTTTCCAAAAACCAGTCAGGAATTTGCTTGACATTTCAGCAGAAAGAACCAGACATTCTCTGTAGTGAAGTTGATTGGCAGTTAAAGATTTAAAAAAGATCAGTTGATGTTTCTCTAATCTTCAACTGTCCGTTTTTGGTGAGTCTCTTCCTAAGGTAGTTTCAGATTCCTGTTCTCGACTGACAGAAGTAGAACTTGATGTTGTCTTCTGCTGTTGTAGCCCATCCATCTAAAGGTTTGTTTCAGTTTCTGAGATGCTTTTCTGTGGTTCATTGGTGTAAAGTTTGGGTATTTATGTTACTACCTGATCTGCTCAATCTTGCCTGGTCATTTTCCTCTTATCTCTCTAATCAAAGACTCAGATTTACAGCAATATATATACATTCCAGGGCTAGAATTTTCATATAATGAGCAACCCAGAGGTTAATAGTAGGCAGAAAAACATTGAGATTATATTAGGAGGAGAACTTGAGAGAAACCAGATTCAAACTCATCTCATCTGTGTTAGCAGATAGTTTAATTATAAATAGCATCCCTTCTGCAACTGTGTTCCATTAAAAAGTGCATTTGTGTACCCAGGCAAACTAATGAATATGAGCAGAGTTATTTCCAAATTAGCATAAAGTAGTAGCTCAGTGGTTAAGATGTTGGATCAGAAGGTCATGAGCTCAAAACCCAGCACCACCAAGCTGCCACTCCTGGGGCCTTTAGCAAAGACTCTAGCTGCTCAGTTGTACAAATGAGAGAGTTGTAAGTCACTCTGAATAAATCTGCCAAATGCCATAAATGTACATTTCAAAATTCATCATCATGTTAACATGTAGTATATTTGATCAACTGCATTTCTTATGCACCAAACTTGTGCAATGTGAAAATCCTAGGAGATCAGCTGTACCTGTCAGGCACCAACAGTCATTCCATCGTCAAAGTCACTGAGATTACATTTTCCCCCAGTTCTGATGTTTGATGTGAACAATCACTTAGAAAGATTCAAAGATTTTTATTTTGTTAACATTTGGTTAACTGATGAAAAAGTTGGTAATGTTTACATGATCAGTATTTATTATTACATATACAGTTTCTTTACAATATCACATATTTAGCTCTGTGTACTAATCAGTGTTGCACTGTCACAGTGTTATTGTCTCATAGTACTATGTTGTGGTGTTTGTACTAGTTACATTGTGTCATGTACTATTATTATATGTTGCTTTATGAAGCTCTTTGGTCCTTAAGAAACGTAGTTTTGTTTCACTTTGTGCTGTTCCAAATGTATAAAGTTTAAAGGGAAATAAAAGCCTACTTGACTTGAAAACTCTGTATTACTTACTAATATAATAGTAATAGTAGCATTATTAAACATGACTTGTTTATTTCAACGATAATAATCATTATACTCTAATGTATTCTATATATTTTAACTAAATATAGTTCATATATATATATATTCAAATCCAAAATATTTACACAATTCTGGAGAATTGGAAAAAATACCAAGGAATTAATCTGTACCTTTAAGTAGGCATATTTTCCCTCGAAATCATTTGGCAAAATTATTGATAGCCTAAAAGAATATTTAAAATAAATGCATTTGTCTATTTATTACCCTAGTTATTGTTTCTGTGAGTTTCTGTGAAGCCTTTCCCAGGAACACTGGGTACAATGTGGAAATGTAGACACACACAGCTGTACACACATTACACACACACATTCACACATACATTCACAACTAGGTAATTTTTGATAACCATGTTCACCTAATGGCATGTTTTTGAGAGTGGGAGGAAGCACAAACACAATACCTTTGTGGAGGTTCACATATTCCCCCCGGTGTCTGTTTAGGCTTATTTCCAGTTTCCTCCCACCTTCCAAATACATGCCAGAAAATGGACTGGCTACTCTGAATTATCTCCAAGTGTGAGTGAGCATGTGATTAAATTTGATGCCTGAATCTTAATTTTTTTTTTTTCTCTGCATTGCTCCTAACCAGTGTTCTCTAGGCTCTAAATCCATGCTCTACTTGGATAAAGTTACTAAAGTTTAATGGATGATTTTACATTTTCCATAAACGTTAATCAAATGCTGTAGACATGCTCTTTCAGCTTAACATGAAATATTCTGACAATCCAACTGATGATTTTTTCCTTTCTCTCTGATCTAATAGAGAGGTGAAAAAAGCCCTGCTTCCTGGTCAAGGTGAGTGTCATCCTGTCAGATTGCATAATGGGGGTTTTATGGGCATGAAGTAGCAGCGAGGGTCAGAAATGGCTGAGCAGATCAGAAAGAGTGGCAGGTGGCTGAACAGGTGGGGTAATCAGGGGGAAGTGAATCAAGGTGATGTTCCTTTTCACATTAGCACCCATCAGAGACTCGATCTGCCTTGTACACTTTCGCACTTACAGAAAGGGCACATCAAACCTGTAGAAAGACACAGAGTGAGATTAATGTTGTCTAAAGAAGTAACAGGTTTGTTTTGTTTGGACAGGACATGAACACAAGACAATAAGATCCCTAGATGCTTTCTATAATAGCAATATACAGTGAGTGCATGCACACACACACACACACACACACACACACACACACACACACACACACACACACACACACACACACATACAAGCAGCAGTCTGTTGGCGGAATGTTCTCCATGCTGCTCACGCATCGTCTCAGATATCAGACCTCCTACAGCCGTCCTCTTACTTACTCGCACACACACACACATATACAAACACACACAGAGTGCTGTGTATGTGAAGAAAATCTTAACACCTTAGTCATGTGATCTCTGTATTGTTTCTTAAGAGAGTGTGTGTGTGTGTGTGTGTGTGTGTGTGTGTGTGTGTGTGTGTGTGTGTGTGTCTCACTCTGTTCTATTAATCCTTTCTCCTATACACATCTTTATTCTTTTTTCAGCATCTTTTTCCGTACTCTTCCTAGCATCCCTTTTCACTTTTCATCATACTATCCCCCATTAAGATCTCTCATCCCTGCCTCCAACCTTCTTTTTTAGTTAATTACTGTATGCATCTTTTTGTCGTCCTTGTATCTAACCATATATACCTCCATTCAAGTCTTGCCATCCCTCTCTTAAATTCCACCACCCACTATCTCTCATTTTGCTTCCTTGATCTTTCTTTCTTTCTTTCTTTCTTTCTTTCTTTCTTTCTCTTTCTCTCTCTCTCTCTCTCTCTCTCTCTCTCTCTCTCTCTCTCTCTCTCTCTCTCTCTCTCTCTCTCTCTCTGTCTATAATTCAGTTTCTCTTTTTTGCAGCCATATCCTTACTCGCTACCTTTCACAAATCCTGTCTTCAAAATGTTTCCCTCTCACAAACCTTAGTCAATTCTTTTTTTGACCCATAAGTACTTCCAACCCTCCAACAATGGTTTCCTTTATCTATGCTCCCCTCCTACATCTACTTTCCAACATACATTGCTTTGGTGTCTCTGCATGCCCTCTCCCATTTGGTGTTGGTTTTGGCTCCAAAATTTCCGATATTTTTTTTTCTGCTGCTCTAAAACCTGGAGCTTAGCCACTCTTTACACCTCCCCTATCTCCTCCGTCCTCCCTCAATCTCTCTTTGCCGGGTAGCTCCATCTGCTGTGGTGTAGCCACCAGCCTGCCTGCTATTCCCAAAGCTCAAGGCTAAATATGCAGGACACACACTGACTTGCAAAGCCCTCTCATTTTACACCAAACACTCTGAATTTGGATGCTTCCGTAAGAAAGTGTGTGATTTGTTGATGTCAATGAAGCTGTAGAATGAGATGAGTGAAGTGAGAAAATTATTCGGAGAGATGCAGATCATTCATGTTTGGAAAAACAGAGCATGAACATAGCTGTAGTGATGCTGTATCGGACAGCAGAGCTCTTATTTATACTGATATACCACAGTCTTTCTGTTTTATCGACCTTTTCATATATTTCTAATATGCAGAATATAGTGTATATTAATGCTATTTTCTGCCAGCATGTCTCCAGTCTCCAGCCATACCAGTGACCACATGGATTGATTGTGTGTGTGTGTGTGTGTGTGTGTGTGTGTGTGTGTGTATGTGTGTGTGTGTGTGTGTGTGTGTGTGTGTGTGTGTATACACATGTACGTGCCCTAGTTCCTTTTAAAATGGGTCAGTACCAACCAGCTTTAGCTATAATCTGCATGTCCTTTGCAAACTAATTATAAAACACTCATTAGATCTCTATACTGAACCCCTCTGGCAGAAATCCCCATATATATATATTCTAAAATGTATGTATGCAGTGTCTCTGGCTACAATTTACTTAATGTATTAATCTGGAGGGCAATCTAGATCATCTTCTGTGTCACACCATGGTTCTATAGAGATAAGTGAAATGAGCAATGAAGGAAAGGATTAACATGTCAGACATCTGGCTGTGTGTATCAGGTAAGATATTACAGGTCTGTGGTATTCATCAAAATGAAGTATGTCTGATTTGATGCAGCTTGTGATTACCATCATGCAGTAAGCGTCTCTATATTTAAAGGTGCATATGGTTTTGCCAATCCATATTAAAGAGCTTAAGAGCGACAGGATCCCATTATCAGTCAATTAACTGTGATTAACCGTGTTCATGAGAAGAGCTGGCCAATCTGTTGCCGCAGGTCTACAAGATGGACAGTATGTTATTGGAAGAATTTAGACAGCACATTGTTCAGAGAACATAGCAGACACAGAGTAAAACAAACATAAGCATCTGTGTGTATTTACAAATACAGTGCAGTATGTGTATACAGTATCTCACAAAAGTGAGTACACCCCTCACATTTCAGCAAACATTTTATTTTCTTCTCAAGGAACAATACTAGGGAACTGATCCTTGGGTATATTTTAGAGTAGTCAATGTGCAGCTTGTATAGCAGTATAGATTTACTCTGATCTTAAAATAACTCAACATACAGCCATTATTGTCAAATTAGCTAGCAAAAAAGTGAGTACACCCTAAGTGAACATCTCAAATCTGTCTAAAGTGTCAATATTTTGTGTGAGCACTGCCTTAATCCTCCTGGGCATAGAATTCACCAGAGCTGCACAGGCTGTTCCTGGGATCCTCTTCCACTCCTTCATAATGACATTACAGAACTGCTAGATGTTCAGTTCTGGAGACATACTTAGCCACTCCATCACCTTCACCTTTAGCTTCCTCAGCAAGGAAAACTGCTGCTTAGCTTAGTTTCTGAAGGGAGGGCATCATGTTCTGCTTCAGAATGTCACAGTACATGTTGGAATCCATGTTTCCCTCAATAAACCGCAGCTTCCCAATACAAGCAGCACTCATGCAGCCCCAGACCATGATGCTAACACCACCATGCTTGACTGTAGGCAAGACATAATTTTCTGGTACTCCTCACCAGGGCGTCACTGCACATGCGGGAAACCATTTGAGCCAAGCAAGTTTATCTTAGTCTTATCAGACCACAGGCTCTGGTTCCAGTAATTCATGCTTTTGGACAGATTGTCTTCAGCAAACCTTTTTTTTTGGGCCTTCTTGTGAGCCAGTTTCAGAAGAGACCTCCTTCTGGTAGGGCGACCATGCAAAGGCCTATTCCAAGTGGAATCCCATCTTGGAAAACCTCTGTATGACCCTGGGCACTGCACTGTAACTCAGTTTCAGGGTGTTACTGATCTTCTTATAGCCTCGGCTATCTTTGTTTAGAGCAACAATTCTGATTTTCAAATCCTCAGGTAGACTTTGCCATCAGGTGCCATGTTAAACATCCAGTGGTCAGTATGAGAGAACTGTACTCAAAGCACCAAATTTTACCTGCTCTAACATAATATACACAAATTTGTAAAGCAGACAAAAACATTAATATGATGAATAGGGCATGTGACTTTGCATTGTTAAGCAACATACAGCTGCTACCGCTTAGGGTGTACTCACTTTTGTTGCCAGTTATTTTGTCAATAATTGCTGTATGCTGAGTTATTGAGGACAGTCAATTTGTACTGCTATACAAGCTGCACATTGACTAATCTAAAATATATCCAAGTTTCATTTCTATATTATTGTCCCTTGAGAAGATGTACTAAAGTGGTTGTTACAATGTTAGGGGTGTGTATCCACTTTTGTGAGATACTGTAAATAAGGTCGTCTAGCCATCACAATTTTGCCCTTGTTAAACTTGCTCAAATCCTTACCCTTGCCAATTTTTTCCTGCTTCAACATCATCAACTTTGGGGAAAATGGCAAAAGGGACAGAAGACCAAAATGTTCACTTGCTGCCAAATATATTCCACCGAGTTACAATGACAATAGCGATACGACAAAATTATACAAATACTTTAAATTTTTTATGGCAGGCAAAAGCTGCAGCATAAGCTTCGCCTCCACTTGCGAACTGCCGCTTAACCACGCACCAGCTGCCACAGAAATATATACTGTATAATTTATACAGTAGGGTTATGTAAATTGCTTTGTTTTGCTAAATTATGTACTGTAATTTGTTAATTATTTCTTACAAATTACAGTATACTACCCCATACTGATCACCATTCTCCTGGGTATGCTCCTTGGTATAATTTTTTATAGAGCAAGTTACATTTAACGTTAATTAAAAAAAAAAGGGTTTTACATTAATTAACAAACATGTACTAATGTAATTAAGTTAGCCATTGTTCACACAGTAATTCATGTGACTCATGGTGTATTAAGGTTAGTTCTTGATTAGTATATGCCTTAACTTAACATTACTTCATAATAAAATAACATTTAGTTTACATGAGTACATGCTTATTTATGTATTGTTATTGTAAAGTGTTACCATGCTAAACAATACACAGAGCTAAAGAAGTAAAAATTAGTCCCAGCTAATACAATACTGCTAATACATGATCAGATTTCAACTTAAGATCTACCTTTTACTGGTCCATGGATGTCTGTCATTGACATGACATGAAGGACAGACATAAAAAATAACCAGTAAATGTCTAACTCTAGTGTGTGTCTGAGACTCCAGGTTAACATATTCTCTGAAAGATAAGCAAGTAATCCTGCAAACATGCAGCTAAATCAGTCTTGTGTGTAATGAGTGAAATGATTAATTGGCTGAATTAACTAAGATTTTCGCATTCACTGAAGTGTTTTTTTTTTTTCTGCAAGGGCACTGAGTCAGGTCTGAAGATGATGGCAATGTGTCATAAGGAAGTGCCAGACAAGACGCAGATGGAGTCAGTGGGCGTCTCGCTTTCGCTCATTTATTAATGTTTGCCTAAAAGGAGAAGGGGGGTTTTCTGTGTCATTTCATAGATGCACCGAGGTGTTGTTGGTCTTTGCTAACTGTTAGTGGGCAGTCAAATACAGCTAGGACTTTTATGAGTCGGGTGTGATTATTAGGAGGAATGAAGATGAGTGCGGTGAAGTTTAATTACCCGAATTCAATACTAATAGACAAGTATAAATCTGTCAGAAAGCCAATAGTGATGTTCAAATTAGCCTGAAATTCCTGATTCCCTAGGGGGCCACTGATTGAGCTAACACTAAGTAACGACTATACCATTTACAAGAAGTATGTCATGTGTAGTGTCATGTCACACACTGACTGTCTAAATCTCATTTAGTTTTTTTTTTTCTTTTCTAAAATAATTTGTCACTGCATTAAAGTAATGTCAAAATCCAGCCCTCATAAGACTTTACCCTCGATTTCTACTTCACACAAAACCTGAAATAACAAAAGTCCACTTTCTGCATGCTGTGCATTTTATTTAAAATTATTATGTACAAAGATGTCAAAGATTTCCAACCATCAGGTTCTCATACTCTATTATGTATATCTTCCTTAATGAACGTTATGAACTAAGCGGCATTTATAAGGGACACTAGTAATGTTATGTGCAACAGAGTGATTGTAATAAATTATTAGCAGGTTCTCAGCATGGCTGAAAATGGGGTGTGGCTAAAAGCAAGCATTTCTGGTAGCTCTCAATCTAGTCTTAATCCTTTGTATTATATATATAGACAATAATGTCAATGTAAATTCACTTCCTCATAACTGGTATTTAAATCTTGCAGTTGCCAAAACAGATAAAAATCTAAATCCTATCAGTAGAAGCAAAAAGACACCCATTGTAAATGGACTGTGAGCTTGATGTGACCTTTGACTTGACCTGACACTTAATGCATCCAGTGTGAATCTTGGGTAAGCTGAACACATCTCAGATGTCAAATCAATGGCAAGGAGCACAGATGGAAAAAGAAAGATATGGTGGGAATGCACTCTTAACCAAGACATATGCTTTCTTGACAAGCTTTCTAGTGAAGCACAATTTGTACTACTTAACAGTAAATTGCAAAATAGGAATAACAATAGGGTACATTCTTCAGACAGTATACTTTTCACATCGACTGTAAACTAACATTATAGTCATGACATTCAGGTCAAAACTACCTAAAAAAATATAGTTCTGTACTTTGTGGAAATGTATGTATGTATGTGTTTATATCAACATTATTATTTTTAATGTTTAGCTGCTGGTAATCATTTTTGTAAAATGTAACGCATTACAATTTTCTGAACTTGCTACAGAGTTGATGTTTGTTTAGGGTTAGATATCTTTTCTTCTCTCTGAATTGTATGACTTTTTTTGTGTTTAACCAGACCTTTCAAGCAAAAGGTTTTTGTTTGACCCTCATGACTACTTGTTTATGTAGGATAATGAGGACTTTAAGCATGAACAGTTGTAGCATTGGCTACAGTGAACAAAAATAAACCTGCCATGTAAAAAAAAAAAAAAAAAAGTCTCTGGGCAATAGTTTATACAGGATGTAGAAGAATATCAAAAAGCAAGGGAATGGAAGACATTCATGTGAAGGTAAAATCTTAAGTATAACATATTTATTTTAGATAAAAAATGAGTGATTTAAATGAGCTATTGTGTAGGAAAATTATTCTATACTTCTAATTAAAAAGGTGCTTATTAAATGGACAACTGACCTTGTTGCACTCACTATGACAATCATATCAAACTGAAATTTATATGCATATGAAACCTATTCAACTCATCCAAAGAAAACTGCCTTTATGTACACAACACTTTTTGTACACAACACCTGAAAATTCAAATTCACCTATAAAATTCATATGTGCTTTTGAACAACCCATTCCACATTTAGTCCCCATTCGCTGTCATTATACCATACACTCTTCTGGGAAGATGTTTAAATACATTTTAAAGTTTGGTTGTGGAGATTTGTACTAATCAGGTAAAAGGGTATTAGGACAGTATTAGAAATCAGTTTAATAGAGGGACAGCACAGTGATAGAGGAACGATTGTGATGTTTTGGATATGCAGGTAGTCGGTTTAAAAGAGGCAGACGTAGTATTGAGACGTATGATCCGCTGTGACGACCTATAATGGGAGCAAGTAAAGTCAGGTACTGATGTAGAATGAGGATGCTTGGGGTGCAGTCTGCATTCCAAATCATCTCAATGGTGTTCAAGAGGGTTGAGATAAGAGGTCTATAGCAGGCCAATCAAGATCTTCCACTCCAAACCATGTAATCCATTTCTTTGTGGTGCTCACTTTGTGCACAGCATAATCAAGCTGGATAAGGTTTGGGTCTCCTAGTTCAAGTAAAGGGAAAATGTAATGTCACTGCTTATATCCTATACTATTGCCTATATCTATTTTGTGTAACAGTTTGTGGAAGAACCACATATGGCTGGAAAGTCAGGTGTCCCAATACTTTTGTCTCGACATAACTGGATAAAAACTAAACACCAAATGCTTGCACCCTGCCCTAAAAAACATTAAAATATATATTTTTTTTACAAAATGCTATGAACAGGAATATAACATTCCAGCTATAAAACTAAAGTTAGTTTATTCCTCCACAATCTAAATGCTGCAGTGTTTTGGAGTGTCTTCAACAGAAGATGTCATAAATAATAAGTTTTGTCATAAATAAATTGGCATAAATAAAAAAAATATATTTTCCTTATCTTTTATTTATTTCACTTATTTGGCTGGTATGAAGACATATCAAGAAGCAATTTGAGGAGACTTTTATCTGACTTTCCTACAAAAAAGTTACATATAGTAATGAGCTGTTGTAAATGCTACAAGCACACTGTTAGAAAACACCAACGTCCTGAAAATAATTTTAAAAAGCATAGTAAAATGTTTATTTATGCAGAACAAAATTGGGTGTTCTATATTTACATTTACCATTATGACACAAATACTGATTACCATGCCTACAGCTAAAAAAAACAACAAAAAAAGAATAAACATAATAGAAAAAAAAACTGATGAAAACATCAAGTGATTGATGGTATTTAGATTTTTATTTAAATATCAATAAATTTGTTGCTCATAGTCTAGGTCTGATGTTGTTAAACTCAAATGTGAAATCAGCCACTGTTGTAGAAGGTAAATTTTAACATATTGTATAGATAAATAATGAACAATGGGAACAATGTCACAATTGCTAAGCATTTCTTATTCCACTTATACCACAGAAATTTGTTGTGCAGTTTTCACCTCATGTTAGAAGGAAAGCAGAAGGTTGAACAGTGTCTGTCCTGAATACTCTACTTTTGAAATCAGTTCATGCGAAACAACTCATACCAGTTTCTTAAAAATATAGTGTATTAGGGCACTTTTATTTATATTCACTATATAGCCAAATATCTGTAGACACCTGACTAAGACACCCACATGTGGGACTTCTCTAAAATGCTGCAAGAAACACTGAGGCAAACAGTTGTACTGGAAGTCTTTGTATGCTATAGAATTACTATTTATTTTCTCTGGAACTAACAGGCTCAAACCTGTTGCCGCTTGACAATGCTCCTGTGCACAAAAGCAAGCTCCATGCACACATGGCTTGCCAAAGATAGAGTGGAAGAAATTGAGTGGCCTCCACAGAGCCCTGACCTCAACCCCACAGAACACCTTCGTAATGAACTGGAACACAGACTGCACTCCAGGCCTCCTTATTCTATTGCAGTCCCTGACCTCACCAATGCTTTTCTGGCAGAATGAGTACAAATCCCTACAGCTATGCCCCAAAATGTGTGTAAAGCTTCCATAGAAAAGGTTTAATAGTTCTTGAATGGGATGTTCAGTAAAGAATGAAGGTGTGTTAGTTTTTAAATGTTTCACAAACCTTTGGCTGTTAAGTATAAAATTGTCATTTGCTTTGAAGCTAGAACTTTTTGTCAGATTGCTTTTTAGAAAGTCAGTCAGCAACTTCTCACCATCAGATTTGAGAATCCAACAGCATTGTGTTACTTGTAGATCTCCGGCTTATGAAACCATGGTATGGAATGGCTGGCAAGTCATTAATACCTTAAATATCTTGAATGCCTGCATACAGCTACCATAAAGGATACTTTTTGCAATTTCACATAACTCTGGACTTTAGTTGAATTGTGTTATAGATTTTATTAGCATAGCCTTTATGATTTTTCGAGTTAGCTATTTCCCCTGCATTTTCTTTGTACTGTAAGTCTGAAATATGTGAATATGTGAATTTGTTTTTTCCATCATCTTCAGACTCCAAGACTCAAGAGAACTTGTACTTTTCTAGCTAAATAAAGAATAAATAAAACTGAACAGAATGTTTCACAGATAAATGCATTGCTTGAAAATCTTTTGTTAACAAGGAATGCCTATGTATTGCGCCAAACCAAATGTTCATATTTAATTAAAAATTCTTTCATTTTCCTGTTTTCAGAACTGTTACCAGAGAGCAAAGATATCACCCTGTGACATTGCTACTCATGGCTGAGAATAATCACTATGGATGATACTTTACTTTCCCCTTTTTTGTTAACTGTATAATGAATGTTCATGCATGCACAATATCATTTTGTGTTTAAAGACAATATGACGAATATAACAATGAATTATGTGCTTTTTTTTGATGTGGTATATGTGCTTCTTCAGAAGTTTAACAATGAAAATCCCACATCTGCACTGTGGATACTAGTGTTATTGTAGTGGTAGTGATTAAACAAACAAAAGCAATTTGTTCAATAAATTACAAGATTTTATAATTAATCATCTGGATGTCTGTGATCCTTGAGTTTTGATGAGTAACAGATCGTCGGCATTTGATATCATGAGTGAATTATAGAATTAGGGATGGCAAAAGAACACACATCCTTCACTCAAGTAGAAGTACAGATACTCATGTTTTATTTCAAGTAAAGACGTTTAGGCCCTGAAGTACTTAAGTAAAAAAGTAGCAATTACTGCTATTTGTTTTAGTGTCATACAGGTAACTGGACCTCACATCATATTAATACCAAATAATTAAAAATTGTGTTACCTAATAAATGTATCCAGGCTGAACAACCACCATACAGAACGTAAGCAGAGAAAAGAAGATGGTGATCAGGTGATCAAGTCAAGTCAAGACAAGTCAAGTTTATTTCTATAGCTCTTTTCACAAAAGACATTGTCTTAAAGCAGCTTTACAGAAATTAACAGTTAAGGTGTATGGTGTGCATCAGGTCAGGATCAAGTCTCTGTTCTCAGTCATGTTTACATCGCTCTTATCTATGTTAGCCATTCTTTTTTTTGCCTCCTGCCTTACTGACTGTTAACTTCATAGGCCAGCCTATGGCTGTGGTGCGTGATAGCCAGGAAATGATACATCAGTGGTAGATTAAAAAAGAAAAGCAATTTCGAAGTTGATGGGCAGAAAACGACACGCAAAGAGAAGAAAAATATTGATCCTCATCAAATAGATTACAGATACAGATATTTGTGTAAAATAATTAAGTAAAAAGTAAAAAGTTGTCCAAAAAATAAATTGTGAAGTAAAGTACTCATACCAGAAAAATATTCTGTAACAAAGGATGTGTGTCATTGCTTCTCATCTCTCTATATAATACACTATATGGAAGTGAAGATGTGTTTGTTGTGACCAACTGGGCCAACTGTAACATATTAGCAAAAGTTTTAAATCATAGTTATCATATACTATATGAGCAAAAGTTGGTGGACCCCTCACAAAAAGATTTGTGTGTACTTTCTGGCCAACACATTACACATTTAGTCCCAGTTAGCAGTAATAATAACCTTCACTTATGTGGAAAAACATTCAACTAGATATTGGAGTTTGGCTTTATAGATTTGTGTTCATTCTGCCACAAAGGTGCAAGGAAAGTCAGGTACTACTGTAGGGTTAGGAGGCCTTGGGTGCAGTCAGCATTTCAGTTCATCTCAAAAGTGTTCAATACGGATGAGGTCATTGCTCTATATCAGGCCACTCAAGATTTCCCACTCCAACTCCTGCAAACCATATGTTTATCAAGCTCACTTTATGTACAGGGGCATTGTCATGCTGGAATTGGTTGGACTCTTCTAGTTCAAATGAAGAAAAAAATATAATGCTACTGCATCCAAAGACATACCATTTTACTTTAAAAATCGGAATTCTATGCCTCCATCTTTGTGGAAAAGGTTTGGGAAAGAACTACATATAGCTGTCCCAATACTGTAGTTCATAGAGTGAGCTAAATATTACAATTACACAAAAAAATTACAATTAAACTTACACAAACCCTAACCTAAATCCTAATCTATAAAATGTCAAATGGGTAATATTTTTTTTGTTTTTTAGGTACAGAGGATGAAAATATATTTTTTTATTTATTAATCAATAAATGTATTTATTTATTGTCATGCATTTTAACAACCTACACTTATGTTTAATATTTTGGCATGTCCGTGAGACAAATTTCTTTCTTGTTTTATTTATAAGCTATAACACTGTCTGAGAGTCCTTCAGGTGTATGTTGGCAAACTCCAAGCGGGCCTCCAAGGGTTCTTCACTAAGGAAAGCCTTCCGTCTAGCCACTCTGCCATAAAGCCCAGATTGGTGGAGGGCAATGATGGTTCTCCTTCTGGAACTGCTCCCAGCTCCACACAAGATCTCTGGACATCCGTCAGAGTGACCATCGAGGTTCTTGCTCACCTCTCTTACTAAGGCCCTTTACCCCTTTGCTCAGTTTGTCAAGGTGACCAGCATTTAAAATACTCCTATTGTGCTTCTCTTTTTTCATTTTGAAATTATAAAGGCTGGAATTCTGATGAGCTCTTGGAAATCTTCAACAATTTTTTTCAAAAAAGAAAAAAAATGTTGTAGCCTTCTCCAGATCTATGCCTAGCAAGAATCCTTTCTTTGAGCTCTGCAGGCAGTTCCTTTGAACTCATGACTTGTTTCTTGCTCTGATATGCATTGTCAGCTATAAGGCCTTCTACAGAGAGCTGTGTGTGTTTCCTGTCTAATCATCTAATCATGTCTAATCCATAAATCCAAAAAATAGTAACATGCAGGGGCAGTAGTGTAGAACTCGCAGCATTACATTACAAAAAACAGGTACAACAAAGTCTTCAATAAGGTGAGCAGTAATTGCTGATAGGTGTGAGTGGTTAATGAACAGATGTGGAAAATCTTTGGGTGAATGTGAGAGTCCCTTCCTCAGAAGTGAAATCTCTGGTAAGCATATTTGTATGCTGTGGTGTGTTCTGAGAAATAAAGGTATTGTGGATTGACAGATTCTTCCTCTACACCTTTGCCATCTTGTATCAGTGTAAGGATTTGAATTACTAACCAGTTCTCAGAGGGGAAATACAAAAACAGTAAAAAAATAAAAAGTGTGACAGTGATTAACACTGTTCCAATTAAATATGTTCACAAAAGTGTGCAATTTAAACACCAATAAGTCAGGAAATGACTGCTTGTGTCTCACTGTCTAAACAAAAATTTCTCAGCAAATACAATTTACTATTTTACTAACTTACTACTAAAAATATTACTTTGCATGCAGCATTATATTTTGTTATGGAGGAGAAATATAAAATTAATGACCTGTTTTGGGATAGCAGATCTCACTAAGCCTTAATTATTATGAGTAAATCATTATATAGTGTTTTAATTGTATTTGGTACTACATATTTCTGTATATTTATCTATTTTATGTATTTCTGGCAACCCTTTGTTCCTTTCAAATTCCTTCTTTCTGTCCACATCATTTTGTTATTCCTTCCACATTGTTCCTTTATTCCACATGCCTCCTTTATCCTTTCCTTTATTTCTCATCCTTCTTCCTTCCTTCCTTCCTTCCTTCCTTCCTTCCTTCCTTTCTCCCATCCACCTTCCTTCAATCCTTCCTTTCTTCTTCACATTTAAATGTACAGCATTAGGCAGACACTCTTATCTAGAGCAACTAACATGCATAGACTGAAAAATACCATATTTTTGTTCTTCCATAAGTGGAGGACATGACTTTAGACATTGTTTGAGCACTGCTAAAGACTCAGCTGTTTGGACACCTTGGTGCCAGAACAGGGCAGAGTCTGGAAGCTTGTCTCCCTTGTACCCAGGGAGATGGTGGGACCACTCAAGCAGTGGTTGAGGATCGGAGGGTGCTATTTGCAGTGCGATAGGTGCTGAGAGGTAGAGAGATTTGCTCATCCATTTTTATCTTTGTAGGTGAGCATAAGAGTTTTAAAGCGAATATGGGCAGATAGAAGAAGCTAATTGAGAGAACATAGCAGCAACATTTCTTTCTTTACTTTCTATTTTTCTTTTTCTTTAAAATCTTTCATTCATTTTCATTTTACACCATTAATACATTAATTTAACTTAATTTTAACTTAATTTTTTCTTTCTTTTATACATCTTACACTGGCTGGATGGGAGGACACTGAAGCACATACCACTGCCATTCGTTGTCTGGTCTTGCTTTGCACTTGAGAGTGCTACCTAACCCTGAATTGCCCTAGGGGCACCTAAGAGGCTGACCCTGCACTCTGACCCTAAATTTTATGTGTGACAATAGACTTTGGTTTATGAGAAAGGAGAAATTCTTATGCAGAAATCCAATAAAGATATTCCTTTCTATTCTATCTATAAACAAGCTAATTTTAAAACAGCCGAAAGAGTAATAAACACTTAGACACCAGGGAATCACCACACAGGAAGCCATAGCTGTATTCACATCAGCACTTTTTTTTTTTTTACATTGCCCTGGAAAGACCTTCACACAGTAGAATAAAAAATAATTGGAGTTGCTCCCAGCATCCACCATCATTAATGATAACAAAAGTTCAATGCTCTATGGTGCACAAACTCCACAGACACAACTCTAAATATCTAAAACTGCAACATAGTGGTGATTAAAAACCCAAACATCCAAAGATATTTTAAGCAAGTATTTGGGCATTGAAAAAAACATACAGAGGATTTATTACTTGTTATCTACATTAGATCCAATGTAAACTAAAGAACCGAAGATATAAACCTGTCTTGGTTGATCAGCATTTGGAGGAAAAAAAGCATAGAATAAATCTTTATTTTTTTCACTAAACCATTCCGTGAAATCTTCCGTAAAACCTTTTCTCAAGGATACATGTTTTTATAAGCCTTCTGAGTTGTTTCTGGCTTAGGAATGTTATGTTCTGATTATAGCTTTTATAAAATAGAATCCTTTTTTCAGGATTTTGATGTATTTTTAATATTTTGTGACCCTCAATTATGGGTCACAAAATATACAATGATGTGCATCTTTACATCTGACCCTACAGTTTAATGGCACACTGTCCTGACACTTTCCTGACAATTCAGACCACCAAAGATTAAATAAATCAACAATAAACACATTTTGACTGGTCACCAAAATTCTAAAAAATTAAACACAATTAAATAAATAAACTAATTATTAATAATGAGTGAAAAATGCTGAAATTATTAAAGCTGGTGGTAATGTTTTTTTGTTTTTTTTTACTTCCTTCATGTGGTGGAATTCGGTGCCATTGTCACTTTTCCTGCTTCTCTCACATGGCCTTCTGACCGTTCCACTATCATGATGTTACACTATAGGGCTACTATGACCTTTGACTTTAGTTTAGCACACACATACACTCACACACACAAACACACATACACACAAACACATACACAGGCGTAAAGGAAAGAAGGAGCGTGGGAGAAAATCTGTCAGTATTGATACCCCTCTGCAACCAAGTCTGTTGAATTTCAAAACTGGAGTCACTTCTTTGTTCTTAACACAATGGATTTAAAGCCAAATGCTAAGAGGGGCAGTGCGGTTGCTTAAATGCTTTTCTCTTCAGTGTTAATGGGTCAGAGAAGACTGTTCGAGCGGGCAGTGTGTGAGAAACTCAATGCCCGATCATCACACACTGGGTCACAGCAGGCTTGTGCACTCATTCACTCAGGTGTTACACATGTCTTTAAAGAGCAAGAAGGAGTTTGGGTGTTAAAAAGTTATTGATAGATTGATTTATCAATTTCTTCATTATATAAAAATATTAGACAATAAATCAGAGTCCAGATGTGCTAAAAACAACTATGATGATTGCACATTTTAATCACAGTCCACTAATTTTTTGTAAAGCAAAGGTATTGGAACATATAGTCTGAAAGTAAATGAAATTGATAATAAAAATCTTTGGCTTGCTTGCAATAACTAAATCAAGCTACCAACCCAATGATATCTCAAAACATTTGCATTTTTAATTTTTAGGCATTTTCTTTCAGTGGTTGTTTGTTTAGGCGGAGGGAAGAGTTTCACCCTTCATTCTCTTCAGAAGCTGAAATGCAAGCTCAATTGGGCTGAGGTCATTTCTGCTCCTAGATAAATTTCATTGTTGTGTCAGCAGTATGTCTAGGGGTGATTTTATTGTTGCATGAGGAAGTTCCTCATTAATTTCGCGGTAATTTGGTATTCCAAATGTTTTTGTACATTTCTAAAATCATTCTGTTCTTACCCATCGGAAGTCATGTCATTAGCAAGATTACTGAGTCCATTCCAGAAGCAGAAACACTACCTTTACTATGCTTAACTGATGAGCTTTTAGGTTTTTGATAATGAGCAGAGCCTTTCTTTATTCCATACTTTGGCCTATCACATTAATAAAGGTTCATCTGAAAACTTTTGTTACTCACGTCCTAGTTACAAGCTGGCCTTCTGATACTTACCATTAATGAATGATTGGCATCTTGTACTATGATGTCTGTATATCTGATCTTTTTCTGAAAACTGGATTGTAATATCTTCACCCCTGCCCTGTGACTGTTGCTTTTTTTTTATTTTCCGTCAAAGCTCTGGCAACGTTTCTGTCATCAACTGCTGTTGTTTCCCTTGGCTGACTTGTTTGATGTCTGGTTGTTAGTACACAAGTGTTTTCTTTTCAGGGCATTCCAAATTGTTATATTGGCTATGCTCATTGCTTGTGCAAAGGCTCCGATCGATTTTCTTTCTTTTGTTTTTCAGGTTCAAAATGTCTGTCTTTTATAGAGAGCATCCTCATCTTTTATGTTGGTTTATCCTTTTTAACAACAAATGCCGTCTATTCAGGCAAAAGCCAGTGCTCAAACCAAGAGAAGATATTGAGAGCAATGAATTCTTTAAACTATTAATCTAAAAGGGCACACCTGGGCAAGTCTGATGACGCAATAATTTAGATCATTTGGAAAAAAAAATGAATGGTTTCCAAGCCATGTTTGTTTTATATTTTTAAAGATATTCATCTTTTGATCCCAAAGGCTATGTCTTCAGGATAGGGAAAGATTTAAGAGAACTATACCTCAAGTAGTATATTTATAGTATATATATATATATATATATATATATATAGTATATCAAGTATATTTGATTGGAAATAAAAAAATGCATGTAGTAATTATAGTAATGTAATAATGAATAACATATTAATGTAATAATAAACAAAACAAAATAACAAAATGTAGTTCTTGTTACCATTCACATTCACATCAGCTCATTTAGTTAATAACACAAAAAAATGCGCTTGCCATGTTGCTCAAATACCACAAGTCCCTCTGTACTTAAGAGATTAAGGGAACAGCTTTACCTCTGTTACAATGCTGAATCACCCACTGAAATAATGCTAAATAAAAATCTGCTGATGAAAATCATATCAATAGTTACACTCAATTAGAATTATTAAGGGCCCTTAATACAACACTTTGGGCAGATTGTTTGTATAGAAACAATAATGTATAGGAACAAATGCATTAATATAAACCTTGCTTCTGGAACTTTTGAATAAGAAACACAATTTAATGGTTTCAAAGTGAGTTTGTTAATCTGTATACAATATTTTTAAAGAACTTGATCTTGCCAAGCCATTTAAAAATAGAAGATTGTGAAAGTAAGAGAAATTAAGAAAACAGCAAAGCTTTTAAATCTACCCCAGAATCAGAGAGGCTTCTGCAGGATATCTGGGATTTAAGTAAACTTCATTCCTTTATATACTTTTTAATACTATTTCAAGACATCCACCCTGCAATGGCAGAAGAACACCATGAATTGAAAACAGAACATTTGCATATATATATATATATATATGCGAAAACTGAAAAACTTGGGTGGGTCAAGGAAGACATCATAAACGTCATGGTTGCCTATGTTGTGTGCATCTTTTAAAAAATATTTTGGATGGTCAGCATGGAAAGAATGCAAAATAAAACTGAAGTACGGGATCACAGACACCGTCTACATCTAGACACAGTCAACAGGTTTGGGATGTTTAGAGCAGAAAGCAGAAATCGACACTGTTGAATTAGTCAGCTTCAGGCTTTGACACAAAGTGCACACAAGAAAACAGTATTTAACTAATAAGTGCTTGGAGGCTATTCAGCTTGTTCTTTCACTTCTGATGTAAGCTCAAATGAGACATGATTCAATTTGGCTCAAATGGTGCAAAGTGTTTGAGAGGAAAAAAACAAAAAAAGAACAGGAGGCTAAAGATAGAAGAGAGAAAAAGAGTGTGAGAGAGAGAGAGAGAGAGAGAGAGAGAGAGAGAGAGAGAGAGAGAGAGAGAGAGAGTAT
>MU575040.1:3353350-3378515 GCA_024362625.1 Silurus asotus
CTGCTGCACATTTTCATTCTCTATCTCATGTTGCCTTTTTGCACTGTTTACATGTTCTCTGGTCATTATATATATATATATATATATGTGTGTGTGAATTTAAAATGGATATTCTTCAGTGTAGATTTATAGAGCGTTCATCTTGATATTAACAGCTTTGATCAATGCTGTTAACGTTGACATTGGCTCAGCCCAGTTTTGCTTGAGCAACACATATTTTTGGCTATACAGCTAGCATGACAAATGACAGTGCATCTTAAGCAAACAGGTATTTAAAATTATTTTTGCATTGTAGGTTATCTAGAGGGTCAATTCTAACCCTACAGCAAGGTGTGCATGACAAACACAGTCCAATCTTTAATAAAACTAAAGGGACCTCATCATGTGTTGATTTATTCACTAAATAATGAAGAGTTAACATTAGCAACTTATAACAACAAGTTATACACATTACACAAAACTATAAACATGTGGAGTTTTTCACATTAAAAATGATCTCAGTCCAGTTACCACAATCTGTGGCAGCTGCAAACAGCAGGAATGTTCTGTAGAAATATAAAAATGTTTTAGTTAAAATGTATAATTTATGCATTAACTTTTTTAAATCATGTATCAAAACATTTACCTACACATTTTCTCAAAGTAATACTTTCAGAAACTATTGATACAAAAACTATTGATACTTTCAGAAACTATTGATTTCTGTAAAGTTACAATGTACGTAGGTTTTTTTTTATAAGTTCTATATAAATAAATTAAATTAAGCATAATCTAATTATTTATACAGTTATACATTCACTCATTTGGCAGCTGTTGGCACAATTAACACAACTAAGAAACTAGATACCAGAACAGTTTTACAGATTTATCCATGTTATGTGTTTTTAACGCAAATTTATTTTAACAGCACTCCTTTTAGTAATTTACATTTACATTTACATTTGCGGCATTTAGCAGACGCCCTTATCCAGAGCGACGTACAAAAGTGCTATAAATCTACACTGGTACACCAGATTACAAAGTTAATATAAATCTAACCCTAGAATTCTACAAACTTGGAAAGTGCTAATTTAAGTGTTTCAGGAAGAGGTAGGTCTTCAGTCGTCGCTTGAAGATAATCAGGTTCTATATAAATAAATTAAATTGAGCAAAATCTAATTATTTATACAGTTATACATTCACTCATTTGGCAGCTGTTTACATTTACATTTGCGGCATTTAACAGACGCCCTTATCCAGAGCGACGTACAAAAGTGCTATAAATCTACACTGGTACACCAGATTACAAAGTTAATATAAATCTAACCCTAGAATTCTACAAACTTGGAAAGTGCTAATTTAAGTGTTTCAGGAAGAGGTAGGTCTTCAGTCGTCGCTTGAAGATAATCAGGGACTCTGCTGTACGGACATCTAGGGGAATTTCATTCCACCACCTTGGTGCCAGAACAGAGAAGAGCCTTGAATTGTAGTTACCTCTCATTCTGTGAGAAGGTGGTTCCAGTCGAGCAGTGCTGGAGGATCTCAGACAGCGTGGTGCAGTGTGAGATGTGATGAGGTCACTGAGGTATTAATGCAGCGCACATTTCTGTTTGACCCTTTTATTTCAAAATATAAATACAATAATATTTCTCCAATTTCTCCTTCCTTTCTCCAATCAGAGTTTTAAAAAAAAATAATAAACTCCACCCAAAAATAAATTGTAAACATTGTAAACAAGTCTCAAATCAAGCACCAAATCTGCCATGATCACACGTCTCGCAATCAAAGCTGTCCATGTAATAAGATAGCAAAAGTTCTGTTTGGTGTCCTGGTGATTTATGTAATTTTAAACACTGTAATTACTTTTAAACATTTACAAGAATATTTTGTCTTCATGTTCTACATTGAGTATGTCTTCATTAATAATAAAGATACATTTACATAAAATATCCATATTTGTCTATTCCCATGTTGATTAAAGTATTAAATACATAGTAAAAGTATTAAGTTAAGGTACATTTAGAACAGATACAAATGTGCGATTAGGTTGCAATTAATCACGAGTTAACTCTGACAATCATGCGATTAACTGCGATAAAATATTTTAACCAATTGACAGCTGTAATTTTGGTAATAATATTTGAAGCATGCAAAAGATGTTCAAGAGCTCACAAAATACAGTGTGTCCCATTTTTTTGTCAGCCTCTCTACACCAGCCATGAGAAATTTACTTTCCAAGCTGATAAAAGCTCTATTAATATAATTTTTCCCTTCAGACGTCTGCCGATCTTGTTATAGCAGATTGTGTCTAGTTTTCCTGCTAAAAGCCATGCCATTACAACAGCGCAAGTTCACACCGGTGCTCTTCTGAGCATGCTGCTAATGCTGACCCCAGCCTTGCTCAAGTACCACTTTATATTCCTGCAGATGATGAGATTAACATGTTAAATGTCAGAGCATCTTTGTTGAATTTCTAGGGTTATTTTTACATTTTTAAACAGGTTACTGGTTTATTGTGGGGGCTAGATCTAAAGATAGAGGATTTTTGTGGACCAAAAAAAAAAACAGTGAAAACCATATTGTTAAAATAAAACAAATTTAAATTCGTTTTACAATTGGATAATCAATCTGCACAATTACATATTATACATTCTTCATTTTACAAATTGTTTTTATATTTTGTTTTGATAATTTTCACAATTTTGGCCAACTTTAATGCTTGTAATGAATGTATATTGGGAGTATCTGGCCTTTTATTAAATTTGCCTTTATTAACTATGGAATATCTAAATTTAGGAATATATATATATATATTTTTTTTTTTTTTTAGTTAGCTTTGAAAATTTCTTTTGTGTAATTTTTATATTTTTATGTACTGTATATTGTTAATATTGTTACATAACTTTATTTAATTGGCTATAAATTCAATAGCCTATGCATACAAACTTACTTTAAGCTAAACTTACCAAACCTTGTGAACTCCTACACTGTTTGTTTTTTTTTTTTCACATGTGGACTCCCAAGCGGTTTAAAAGAAATAACATTAATTCTAACATAGATTGCATGTTAGAATCCAGCTGATGCCACAGCTATCTGTGGCTGGAAACCAAGGAAACCAAATTGGCTCTTCTTTCTTTGTGGGATGGATTGTATACTCTTCCCTGTCAGTCATGTATCTAGCCAATCACAGATGGCTGTGAGCTAATTTATATACAAGAGCGATTACTGATACCCCCTTTGGCAACCTTAGACATGGCTCTGCTGAAATAAATTATTGCTGAGGTTGCATATATATATCCTCCTGATAGCAAAGGTCTTTTTCCTGTTGCTTGTCCAAAAACAAAAAAGCTCTGTCTGAAGCATCGATTTCTTTTGTGAATATTGTGGAATAACCAATGCCAAAAAAAGGCTTTGTACAGTTAAACCTTAGTGAAGGCTGTGTGGCATGCCCTTTAGAAAGTACAACACAATAAATAACCTGCCTAATTTTTATGTCAACCGTTGATGCCTGTTTTGTATTTCTGATGAGTCACTATGCCCATATATACACTAACTTTTCATTAAAGACAAATAAACTGATATTGCATTACCAATGGCATACTCTGTTGTTAGAATTAAAACTTATTTTAATATTGAGCCCACTATAGGGAATCTGACCAATAGCAGAGAGAAGCACAGGCCAATGCATGGGCTGACTGTCTTCCAATTTATCAACTCCATATTGCCAAGTATGCTTTGCCGAGCTTTTATGGGCTAATGCTGTGAAATTAGCCCTGCCCAGTAAAATCTAACCTGCAATTGCTCTTTGGATTTAATGCAAAAAAAAGAAGCACCTTCATGACACATCAACACACAACCTCAATTCCAAAAAGATGGGACACTGTGTAACATTTTAATAAAAACAGAATGCAATGATTTTTTAATCCTATTAACTCATATTTTATTCATAATAAAACATAGACAACACATCAAATGTTTAAACTGAGAAAGAGAACCATATAGAAGAGAAATAATAGGGTAATTTTCTTTGTGATTGCTGCAACATGTGTGCTTAGATGTGTCAACAAACGTCAATTTTATTAAAATTAAAGCAGGTCAATAAGATTGGGTATAAATATTGTATTTTAGAGTGACAGAGTCAATCAGAAATAATGAAGTCCACACATTGTTAAACAATGTTAGAATAATGTTCCTCAACATAAAACCACAATACAGTTGAATATCTCATATCATATATCATAAACGGTTTTAAAAGAATCTGGAGAAATATCTATGTACAAGAGACAAGTGAAAAAATCGATATCGAATTCCAGTGACCTTCGGGTCCTCAGGCAGCAGTGCATTTAAAACAGTGCAATTTTTTTTTTTTTTTGGAAATCATTGTATGGGCTTATTAAAACCTCCAAAAATCAGTCTGTGAACACAGTTTGCTATGTTATCCACAAATGCAAGTTAAATCTCTATCATGCAAAGGCATGCATGAACATGCTAATTTTTAAATGTTTTGAGGCAAAATCTGTTCTGTGGTCAGAGAAATCGATTTTTTTATTTGTTTTTGGAAAACATGGACACCAAATCCTCTAAAGAGAAGCGGGACCATCTGTCTCATCAGTGCTTATTTTAAAAAGCTGCATCTCTGATGGTATGGGAGAGCATTAATGCCCATGGAATTGGCAGCTTGCACATTTGGAAAGGTTCCAATGATGCTGAAAGGTATATAAAGGTTTTAGAGCAACAAATGCTTCCATCCAAAAAACATCTTTGTCAGTGAAGGCCTTGCATATTTGAGCAAGACAGTGTTAACTGCATACTGCATCTATCTATTAGCATGACTTCATAATAGAAGAGTCTGGTTGCTAAACTGGCCTGCCTGTAATCTAGACTTTTCACCATTTGAAAACATTTGGCTCATCATGAAACAAATGATGTTGAGCAAATAGCATTCCGTATTAGACACATATAGGATTTCATTCCTCCCCAAAAACTTCAGCAACAGGTCTCCTTAGTTCCCAAATGTATATGGACAGAAGACATGATGCTACACAGCTGTAAACATGGGACTGTCCAAACTTTTTTTTAGACCTGTCATAGCCATCAAATTCAAAATTACCTTGTTTTTTTCCTTAAAATGGTATATATGCTCGGTTTAAACATGAATATAGAATATGGATTTATGAGATTTTTAAATAATTGCATTCTGTTATTATTCACATTTTGCACAATGTCTTAACTTTTTGGGAACTAGAGTTGTAAACAGAGGGTCTATCTGCCTCAACAACCTGCCCTAGGTCCCTTTCAACCCATGATATGGGTCATAAACAGAGTCTCACCAGTGAAACTAGAAACCACAATGTATGCCCACTGGAAAGGGGCTTTTGTTGGGTGATTTACTGCAGAAGACATTGCAGATTAGTGGGTTTAATGACACAAAGATACAAACTTTAGTTTTGACACTGTCAGTATCAGTATTAGATTCTAGCAAGGTAGCTACACTGACCCATGGAGTTTGCAGCAGTAAATGTCTTGAGTTTGCAAAAGATAAGACTTTTAGAACTGGGTTGTCAGCTTGTGGCTGGATCCCAAATACCACAGGAAAAGACATGCCCTCATTTTAATGACAGTGGCACAGGCTTTAGCAGATCCTTCCTAATGTAATGAAATAGGTCCAATTGGTAGCAGTGCCCCATTACTGCCCCCTGCAAGTCGCTTGAAATAAATTATTTATTAACCTGACCTTGTCTGTTTGCCTGCTAAATCCACAAGGGCAAGAGTTATGCATTTATTTTTTTAAGAATTTATAGGGGTGCCAAAAGAGACTGGTTAAAATTATTTATCCTTGTTTTTGAGCCGTTAATTGGTAATGAACACTGTTGAAGCTAATACCAATGACAAAAGCCTTATAGTTTTTGTCATTTTATGCATTTAATTTTTCTGTCAATTTATAAATAAATTTTACTATTTTCTTTGTAGAGTTTGCTGATTTTTACATGATACATTATTATTCTTTTTTTACACATTAAATGGACATGGATATATACACATTTTCTGAATGTAAATGATGCAGTTAAATAGGAAATATGTGTAAATCTCAACAGGGAAGTTACTTTTATGTTTTTAGATAGTCAAACTACAATTGCAAGACATTTGAATAAAAAAGTGAAAAACACGATTGCACTAAATACATTTTGCACAATCTCTGTTCTCATAAGTTTTGAACATCGGTTATAATAAGTAAAACATTTCAGCTGTCTGGTTCATGCATAGAAATAGGACTATTGAAAGTATTTAAGCTTTAAATAACAGTCATTTGAGTATTAGAGCAGCAGAGTACAAAGGATTAACAACATTAGGACACAAGGAAAGGTTCTTTGCAGTTAGCATGAAAAATATTTGTACAGCTTAAACCTTAAAGTAAACCCAATTACAGCAGCCTTAAAGCAATGCCACAGCAAATTAGGTGCTCCGATCTTTTCTTAGCACACTATAATGGGTATCAAGTCACAAAACAAAGAGGCTGCTCCAGCAGAAAGTGCTGTGCTAGACAATGTGTATATATGCATTATGTGTGTGCCTGTGTGTGTAATGTAGGGGGAGAGAGACATTCACCTGGGAATTCTTACAGTGGCAGACAAACATTTACACATATTTTCACAGATGTAGATGTATCACAGCCCAGAAGGTAAAGAGGAACTTGCCGAAATGTGGTGTCTTTGCGCATGAACAAACACCTTTCAGAGTGTTTAGCATTGGGATGTGGCTCAACCGAAGTGACAGTGAGATTACTGACATGGGAATAGCTTAAACGGCTGTACCAGATGTTGCACATGATGCAGCGCATATGGCTCAGATACAAGAGAGGTGATGGGAAGGAATATGAAATATGTACAGGAGCACTATGATGTGCCATTAGACAGTAGAACGCAGAAAGGAGATTAAGGAGATGCATCGATGAAGTGGCCAGACAGTATCATACTAGAGCATGGAGTTGTGTTTTTCCATCAGACAAAATAAACAGCTACCCCAGTGGGTTTGAAATTAATATTTGACTGACATCATTTTTTTCCATGTTCTATCCAAAACCCGGCAGGCTTTTCTAGAGGGGCTGATGTGGATTTCACAGCATCTGATCCAGATGTCATCTGCAAAAAATTGGCATCTGGAATCAAGGCTATAATCAGTGTAAACCACAAAAACATATTGCTAATATGAAGTATGGAAAGGAGTATAATTATCTTTTGATGATGAAGTAGCTTAAAAAGAAGTGAGTAGTGTAGTTCAAACTGTGTGGCTGCTACATGTGTGAATTGCATGACTATATGATGAGCTCAAGCAAAAACTTCAGTTAAAAACACATTGTATGCTTATAATGTGCATGCAATTAGAAGTGATTGGTATTAACGATCAAGCAGGGATAAGCCCTAAATTCACCCTTTCACAGAGGACTATTGCTGACTAAATCTGTCAAACCCCATCAAAAGAAAGGAACCAAGAGTATCACTGACAAGAAATTGCTGACACTAACATTGATGCTTGACTGGTGCTAATTTGTGTTAATCAGGTAAATATTACATAAGTATTACTGAAGATTTGTTTACTTAGCTGTCAATGCTAGGAAAGTGTTTCGACAAAACGTGTCTAGTCAGAGACTGTGATCTTATCGTTGATAAAAGAAAGATAGTAATTAACACAAACTACATGAAAAAGATGAACCACTGTCTCTTTGTGTGTATTTAGATGTTAGTAGGTAGTGTATATATAATAGAGTGTCTGGTATGTATAAATAAACTATAGACATATTTTTAGTATAATCTAGTAATATAGAATGATATCAAAACCTCAGGTACAAATTGCCAACTGTACATTACTCCTAACAGTGAAGCACATTCACTATGAACCTTAAAATGAATTTGCAATGTACATGAAAAGCATTTATATTGCAGCGCTAATGTTAAGATTTATATATATATATATATATATATATATATAATTTTTTTTTGTTCCAAGTAAAACAATAAAAAACACTGGTGTTAAAATGTAGACGGTGTTTGAAAACCTGAAGCAAAACAATTACAAAATAGGTGTAATATTTTTGGCTGCGTAATTCTTATTCTCAATTTTTCACTCCAATCTGCATCACCCCTAGAATCTAGAAAGCCTTTGAGTGTTCGGGCTCCATACACACACTATTCCTGCCTTTTTTTTCTTTAATTACTTGACAAATAATTTCCTAATTAACAGCATGTCTCCATCCTTTTTGTCTTTCTCCATGCAGGATACACTTGCTTTGCCATATTTAACTTGGCTGTAGATGTTGCCAGATCAGGCAAACAGTAATGTGGAGCCATGATGCCCATGAGAGCATTAACCAGCCAGAAAGTGTGTTCTCACATAGAGCAACCTAATTTTACTTATTAGGAGAGAAGAAAGAATAGGAAGATACAATAACGCTAATGACACTGGATCAATACAGAAATCCATTAGAAACAAATTAAGAGGACGGACCAGAAACTTGTTTAATGCTGCTTGACAATTCTGTATAGACTACTAAACTGATGATATACTATACGTGCCATAGCCAGGGAAATTCCATTAATCCAACAGAGGCTGAATTCTGACAAACAGTCCAGTAAAAAATTGCATATGCTATCCGTTAGCAGAAATCATGTTATGCTTATAAGTAGCTAAGTAAATTTTGGTTTATAGAAATTCTGTTTTTATATCACAGTCATAAAAGATCCTTTCTCAATATCATACTATTTATGATAGTATATTATTATGGTTGTATGTGAGACCAAACATTTATGAATCTCGATAGTGTGATCAAGCTTTATTAAACAGAAATAGACATCAGGTTCAATTTGTGAATAGTATCAATAAAAGCCATATTCTTGTGTTTGGCTCATAGGAGTAAAACCAATATGTGTCTTTTCTCACTGTAGCCCATTTGCTTTGAGGTTTGATGTTTTGTGCATTCTAAGATGCTTTTCTACTCAACACGGTTATCAATAGTGTTCTGTTGACAAAGCATTTAGTCCATCATTGATTAGGGTCAAGTCAAGAAGCTTATTGCAGTGAAATGAGACAATGTTTCCCCAGAACCTTGGTGCTACATTAAGCAACATAAAACAACATAAAACAACATAGAGCTACAAGAACACAGAGCTAAGCACTAATGAAAGTTGTCCTCGCCACATAAAATGCACCGTGTGCAACTTGCTGCAAACACTGCAAGACAAGACAGTGCAAACAGACAGTGTAGGACATATGCAAAAAAACATGAAATAGTGCGCAAAATATGTTATACAGTAGAGTTTCAAAAGTGCAAAAGAGAACTGTAAATAAGAGTGTACTTGTAAATAAACACAAAATATAAACACAAAGGGTTGTGCAAAACAACAACAGTAGCAGTGAAATGGATGTGCAAAAACAGCATGTAAACTGTTATGTAGTTGGAATAAAATAATAATTTAATATGGGTATGCAGAAGACATGGAAGTGTGAAATTAGTATTAATGTGTGTTTGAGTTCAGATTTGTAGCAGCTCAGTAACACACAGTTGAGTGAGTGTGTGCATGTGAGCTTCACATCCAGTTCAGTTCTGTGTGTTGAGGAGCCTAAAGGCTTGAGTGAAAAAACTGTTGCAAAGTTTGGATGTGTGGCCATAATGCTTCAGAACCGCTAACCAAATAGTAGGATACTGACGAGTGTGTGTGAGGGGTGTGTAGGGTGGTCCACAATGCTGTTGGCTTTGCTGATACCTTGTGTGGTGTAAATGTCGGTGATAGACGGGAGAAAGGCTCCGCTGATCTTCTCGGCTGTTCTCTTTAGGGTCTTGCGATCTGGGAGATGGGCTTTCATCAGCCTTCTCAGGAAGAAGTGATGCTCCTGGGCTTTCTCTGTGATGAAACTGGAGTTGAGTGACCAGGTGAAGGTTTCCACCAGATGAACACCAAGGAATTTGGTGCCCTTGACGATCTCAATGGAGGATCTATTGATGATCAGTGGGGAATGGCCGCTCTGTGCTCTCATAAAGTCAACAACCATCTCTTTAGTTTTGTCAACATTCAAAGACAAGTTGTTGGCTCTACACCAGGCTGTTAGCTGTTGCACATCCTCTTTGTATGCTGGCTTGTCGTTCCTGATGAAACCAACCAACTTCGTGTCATCTCTGAACTTGATGATGTGGTTTAAGATGTGCATTGCTACACAGTCGCGAGGCAGCAGAGTGAACAGCAGTGGACTGAGCACACAACCCTGAGGGGCCTGCTCAGTGTGGTTGTGCTGCAGACGGTGTTCCTGATCCCGGCTGACTGAGGCTTCCCAGTCAGGAAGTCCAGGATCCAGTTGCAGCAGGAGGTGTTCAAGCCAAGTAGGCTTAGCTTCTAAATCAGGTGCTGAGGGATGATTGTGTTGAATGCTGAACTGAAGTCCTGGAACCGTTTGCATGAAACGTGAAATTAATGGGGTCCAGCTACCACCCCTTACTGGACCCCATGCGGTTCGTGTATTATTAAAACCGTTCCAAGGACGTTGTCATCGCCACGAAAACCATTTGGCACTTGCCCACATGGACAGGGGAAGGAGACTGTAGACTTGGCACAGAGACTATGATGATTGTTTTGAGGCAAGTAGAAATAACTGCGCTGCTCAGGAAGATGTTGTAAATGTATGGGAAGACATCCACCAGCTGTTCTGCACAGTCCCTGAGCACTCTGCTAGGAAAGCTGTCTGGTCCAGCAGACTTCAGTTGGTTAACTCTACATAGGATTTTACTCACCTTAGCTGGATTAGCCTGGATGGCCTGCCACATGCACCGGGTGTTTCCAGGTGTTTCCTGTCCTGGAAGTGTCCGTGGATTCTCTTGGAGTGTGTGCGCTTCACCTCTCTGATGGCATGGGACAGTTTGGGCCTGGTTTGCTGTTTATAAGGCTGTCTAAACTCTCTAGCAGCGCACCTACCTTAGCGGTCATCCGCAGCTTCTGGTTGGAACATGTGATGATGGTCTTGAAGATGGTCACGTCATCAATGCACTTGCTGATGTAGCTGGTCCTTAATGATGTGTACTCCTCCAAGCTGATGGAATCGCTGTTGGTTGCAGCCTCTCTAAATATGTCTCAGTCAGTGCATTAAAAGCAAACCTGAAGAGCAGGCATGGCTCCTGCTGGCCAGGTTTTCACCTGCTTTCGAACTGGTCTTGAACAACTGTTGAGAGTTCTGTATGCTGGGATTATCATAACAAAGATGTGGTCTGATTAGCTGAAGTGTGGGCGGGGCTTCATCCGGTATGCACTCGGGATGTCATAGTTGCCCAGGAAGTTGTAGCTCAGTGGATAAAGTCTTCGGATCTGAAGATCATGAGTTCTAATCCTACTACCACCAAGCTGCCAGTACTGGGCCTCTACTACAACCTTCAACTCAGCTATATAAAAAAAAATTTAATAAGGTGTCACTTTATATAAGGGCATCTGCCAAAGGCAATCATTGTAAATGTATTAAAATGATTATAGTGTGTCATTCCAGTTCTTACGAATGAAGCCTATATTCTAGCTTAATAAATTATTCTAATGCCTACAACTTTCCTGAAGTGTCATTTATATACTGTTAGTAAAAATAAGTTCAGAACTTTTTACAACATGTTTTTTTAATAACTTGCTTATTTTAAGTTGTGTAGTGTGTGTTTTTCGCATATTTGTTTCTCATTTGAAGTTAGTTAAACATGACAATGAAATGATCTTTTTTGTCTGACTGTGTGCAGAACATGTGTAACATATTAAAGAAACATTTTATTTCTTATTTCTGTTCTCCTTCTAAAAGGTAAAACTAGTATTGAGCATTTTTCGATATTAAATGAAAAATAGTACAATTTAATGGCTTTTTATAACACACTAATTTCCAATTCCATAAATTCCATTTACTGTGGTAACACGTCATTCTGGAAATTTTTCCTTATCAGCGATAGTCTTTCCTCTCTTCTGACTCTGCCTTACATCCCATAATGGATCATAATGGCTTCCAGGCTCACCCCTGTTGATAAAGCAGTACAACAATGACTCACCAATCACTTCTTTTCCACTCACAATCACTCCTTTTCCGCTCTACAGGGTATAAATGGGAACTGAGATCATTTTAGCATTCCAGCACATTCTATGACAACTGCTTAGCACCTGTTCACTGACAAGGGGTTGCAACAAAGCCAAGAAAGCTCATAGGTCCTGCTGTCAATCAGAATTAATTTAATGGACACTAATCTAGTTATTGTTTTCAGAGTCATGAGAAAGGGATAGTAAGATCAAATAGGGTATAAAATGTTATATTCTTCTTCGCCTTATATCTGCATATTCTTGGATTGTAAATGTAAATACTGTATAGCATGTCCCATGTAAATAATGACTCATTCCAATTTCTTCTTTTACCTCTTTTTTGCTCTGCATACCTCCTCATCATGCTTTTGTTGATGTAATGTCTTTTGTTGCTTCACCTTTTATAGCCTTACCTAGTGTCTTTATGTTTTGCTGTTTTAGTTAGTACTTGCCATTCGTTTCTTTT
Source organism: Silurus asotus (assembly GCA_024362625.1). Lineage (NCBI taxonomy): Eukaryota > Metazoa > Chordata > Actinopteri > Siluriformes > Siluridae > Silurus > Silurus asotus. The sequence goes on from MU575040.1 coordinate 3,365,876, forward strand.
TATACAATGCACAATAAAACGTTGCACTAACATCCTTCACTTCTAACAGTTCCTGACACATTTTGCTGATAACATTAAGGAGAAGGAGCCTTGGCATAATTAACATGGTCTCTTAGTTTAGGGTTTGCCATAAATCATGATCAGTTTTCTTAGCTGAGGTCCAGTTTGGTGGCTTTGTGTATAATGTATAATCTTCCAAATGACAGAAATGAAACTATATATAAAATATATGTTTTTAATGGTAAAATTCTTGGCATGCAATAGAACAATGTATGATTGAAAAAGGAAGGCAGCAAAATATATTGAACAATGTGACCTCAGATGTCACCATAGTCTATGAATGAGCCAAAACGGAATTCACTTTATGCTCCAGGACAAAAGAGTTGCATCCAATTCCACCAGTGTATTGAAAGTGATGTCAGATGTCAGACCTCTCTTTCACACTCTGGGTGAACAAATGATCTTTATTAAATGTTTCAGCAGCTATTCTAAATAATCCCTCAAGTTAACTAACTAATTTGCAAGATTAAATGTGGCATAGACACTTCCAGTGTTTTATTACAAAAAAACATTGACCAACTATTGCATTTTCATTTCAATATGCAGTAATACAAAAACAATATCCTTAATAAAAAAAAAGATCTGTAAACAGCATACAGCTTAAGACTGAAGAAGTGACTATTTTGGAATATTATATGTTTAATAAGAACGTTTTTTTCTCAGCTATATTATATTTATGTAAAAAATATTTCATGTTTTTGTATCTGTCCGGTAAGTTTAGCATAATCTTATTAAAAGTGTCATAGCAGCGGTCACACTCTGACTTTTTAATCAAAATGTTCTGACGCAATATAGACCTACTCCCACAGAAACAATTCCAACCCACCGACTTTATTGCCTTTGTAACCTTATTAACAAGATGACTAGTATTATTAAAATGATGAACCCCTGCTCATCCCACTCAGTCCTTATTGATTAGAGATGTTCCGCACTATATTGCCCCTGGAATTTACTCTGTGCACCCTCACAAAGATCTCTTTAAAGTTTCGTAAAACATGGCAACCTTTCTTCACATGCATGAACAAACATTTTTCTATTATCTTTGGCCAATATTTTGTAGCTAAGATCGTCCATATACAATATGTATATGAGTAATGAATCACTGGAACCTCCTAGCATTCCTGTAGATGTTCCACTCAGTTACTGGTCTACAGAACACCGAACATGGCAGACCAAACTTTGTCATATGCTACTTTTTCCCTCTAGCTATTCACACATACCCATTTATACAAAATTTTAATTACCACTTATTCTTGATCGAGGTCAGCAAGAGTCTTGCTCCAGGAACATTCCAGTGTTGCCACAGTAACAACATTTCAGAGACCCAGAATTTATATATTCTATTCAATAAGGATTCTTATAATCTTATGAAAAAATCTTCATTGACATTCATCAACATTGAACGATGCTTTCATAAAGTTATTGTTACAATTAGTGGTCAATAATAGGAACTGCAACAAGCACAAACATGACATTTTTTTTCTGCCTCATGTTTCCATTACGAACATTTTCTTAGTGGAGAAAGAGGAGAGCACATGATAATGAATCTCAATTTGTACATTTTGTGTCTATTACATCCAATTGTAAAAATTCAGTTTCAAAGATTGGGAGAGGGAAAGAAGGATTAAGGATGAATGATGTTTGTTAATGATAATGATTACATGTGAAAGATTTGTAAAAAACCTGTTTCTAAATCAACATCTATGCTTTCCATTGCCAAATGTTTTGGTATAGTTTCAGGGTTTTTGTGAGGTTTTTTAGTTGGGCTGGAAATCTTTCTGAAATCTGTCATGGTTAATGATATTGCATTGAACACGGTTAAAGAGATGTCAAAAACTAGTCAAAATGAGCAGCTAGACTGTATGCTGGAGGACTGCATGTTGTCAAAATTTTGCTGCCGAATATGTGGTTACTATAAAAATATTCTGAATAGCAGTCTATAGCATAAGTCAAGTGGAATAGCTTTTCAACTTTATTTAGTTTGAAGCTATGTTAATGTTAGTGCTGAATGTTAGTCTCTTGTCAAGAGGTTACGCTGATTTGAAGTGATGTAGGAATAAACCATAGATGGAATGCCAGTCCAGTTAGTTTGTATTATGTTTTAATTATCTTTAAAAACTATCTACAGTATATGTAAATGAAGCTTTAGGTTAGGCTTGGTTCCACTTTATGTTTACTATTGAAGTACAAGTACAAAGACTATGAAATGCAGAAAATAAAAATAAACAATATGGTGCATATCAGTCAAATGAAAAAGAATTATGGTAGGGATATGGTAGGTTGGTTAATTAGCCAACAAACCAAAAGCTAGAATACTGATAGACTAGGTAGATCATCTAGTTGACAGTTGTTATTTTTGCGTCTTCTATGTATACGAACAATCTTCATTTTTTTTTTTTTTCTATGGCAAAGTCTATAAAAATAGAAGAAGACAAAAATTCTGCCAGAACTTTTTCATCAGCTGTGTGTGGTTGCAGTCCTGCTAAATTGATCACTATTAAATTACATTTAAGCTTTTAAAAACCACTGATCTCAACTCACAATAAACAAATATTTCATGTTGTAAAATTATTGTCTTCAACAGCAAAAACCAAGCTAAAAAAAACAAAGAGTGTAGAAACCGCTTTATTTCTTTTGGACTATTCTGAGAAAGAGTGCATGTACACTGAAAACCTCTCTGACCTTTATATTACAAAGAGAAGATCCAGCCTATAATTTGGAAATAAATGTGTGTTTTGCATTGTTATGAATCGGAGAGTATAATATCCTTTATATACTTTGGGTGGGTCCAGTCATTGAAACACACATACACAAAGCATTCAGAGCGCTTTAATGAGAGGCTCCAAAATTACCGCTTCTTCCTGTCATTCCCTCTGGGAATCATCAGGAGTGTGCTCAGCAGTCTGGAGCTCATTTAGAGGGCTCTTTCGCTCCTAAGAGCTCGGTACATAGAGTGTCATCTGCCACTGAGGAAAAACATGGACAGGATTGAAAAAGAAGAGACAAATATCGCAAAAAATACAGCATGCATCTGAAGAGATATGGGTAGCAAGATATATTGTATAAACTGTATAAAAAAAAATAACGTGGATAAGAAAAAATTCAGTTACTAGGGTTTCGTGTTTCATTCACGCATGCTAGGATTCTCATAATGTGACAGTTATTACAAACTAAATAAACAAATCCATTAGTAAAATAATAAAAAAAAAAAAGGTTTGGGGCTTTGTTATTTTGACTTCAAGCATTCAGGGTTTAATTGAATTTGTGCTGAACAATGGCATGCTATAGTGCTTTAATTAAATGTGATCGTAATGTTCTACATTTGAAAAAAATCCAGTGGCTGTGAAATTAGGCAGAAAATCTGTGCTATTCACAGAAACCTGTGAAACTTAAATGAACCTCTCAGACAGTTATGGAACGGGAAATGTAATGGACGAGAAAAAGTAAATGAGGTAGAGATGGCACGGATGACAGAAAAAGAGAGAGCAGTGTTATACTGCCTAGAAAACTGGCACAGACAATCCTTCTTGATATGATCCATCCAGACTCCATAATTACATGGAAAATACGATAGCTACAAAGAAAATTCCATTAAATGAAAACACACTTTAAAATCTAAATTAAAGACAACAAAAGATGCAAGTATGTACCAGCTAAAGTGAACGAAACAGTAATGGAATAAATTAATGATGTAATCTACAGCACACATTTTGAGCTTGCATGTCCATAAACATTTATCAAAATACTCTCCCTCAGATTGTATGTGATTATATATTTGCATAATGTGTTTTACTTCCTTCCCCTCACCATAACCCATTTCTAAGCATTGTGCATATCTTTTTATCAAGCAGTAAAGCATTTTTGAAAGTCAAAATGTGGTGATGAAAGGCTTTACATAGATGATGAGTGTTATTTATTATACAGGTTATTGGTATTTGGACATTTTTTTTTATCATGAATAGTTTTCTTTTTTGCTAAAAAATTTACTTGTATATATACATCTCTACTTCAAGATCATGTTATCAAAATTATGTAATAGTTTTGTTTAAGCTCAATCTGAAAATTCTGTTCAAATCCAGACCACAGTATCTTTTTTTATGACTCATAACCAATTATTTTAGTTCAAGAGGAGATCTTTCAATACTGAAGTACAAGGTTTTAACTTTTTACTCTATTTCTTAAAGAAGACTTTTAAGATCCCACCACTATTGCATCTTTTTTCTTTTATAAATGCTTGTTTTGGGGTTTTTTGCTGGTTTTAAGGCACACATCACATACCCCCTTCTATTTGTTCCATCCAAGTCAGAATCTGGAAAAAAATCAGTCCTGATTTAAAACCAGAGTAATGAGTGGGTCAGTCCCTCCCAAATGACAGCCGGTCAGCAGATTTGTATAACCATTTTCTTTGGCGTGGTCCCATCTCTTAACTTGTGTTACTGGATGTGGTTCAGTGTATTTACTGTTCTACTTGCCTGGAAGTCTATGTGCTGCTTTCTTATGAAATGATCCACAAAGAGATCTTCTCAGATTTAACATTTGACATTATTTTGATGCCTAGTTTGGTGCCATAAGTCTTTCAACACCCTTAGGAAATGGTTGTTTAGATACATAAAGGTTCTTAGCTTTCCTAATTGTCTTCTATTTATAAATGATTAAACATTGAATCTATTCCAACTATTAACAGTACCTGAAATATTTTAAAACTTAGCTTTAATTTGGTATGTGCATCAATAAGCACAGGCATACAGCTATATCTTAATGAATTGCACAAAATCCAGATCACAACTTTGGTCTAGGATTGGACCTTGAATCCTATGACTAGTATTTGCCGGTTGTTTGCACTGTAACCATATGCTGCGAGTATTATAACCTGTATTATCAATGACCTTTAAATGTTTGTTATATACAGTGAGGAAAATAAGTATTTGAACACCCAGCTATTTTGCAAGTTCCCCCACTTAGAAATCATAGAGGGGTCTGAAATTGTCATCGTAGGTGCATGTCCACTGTGAGAGGCATAATCGTAAATAAAAAAAATCCAGAAATCACAATGTATGATTTTTTTACTATTTATTTGTATGATACAGCTGCAAAAACCTGAGAAAGTCGATGTTAATATTTGGTACAGTAGCCTTTGTTTGCAATTACAGAGGTCAAACGTTTCCTGTAGTTTTTTACAGGTTTGCACACACTGCAGGAGGGATTTTGGCCCACTTCTCCACACAGATCTTCTCTAGATCAGTCAGGTTTCTGGGAGTTTGAGCTCCCTCCAAAGATTCTCTATTGGTTTAGGTCTGGAGACTGGCTAGGCCATGCCAGAACCTTGATATGCTTCTTACAGAGCCACTCCTTGGTTATCCTGGTTGTGTGCTTTGTGTCATTGTCAGGTTGGAAGACCCAGCCTCCACCCATCTTCAATGCTCTAACTGAGGGAAGGAGGTTGTTCCCTAAAATCTCGCAATACATACTCAATACTCAATACTCAATATACACAATACTCTGGATCATCCAAATGGTCATTGGCAAACTTAAGACGTGCCTGGACATGTGCTGTTTTAAGCAGGGGAACCTTCAGTGCCATGCATCATTGCAAACCATGACGTCTTAGTGTATTACCAACAGTAACCTTGGAAACAGTGGTCCCAGCTCTTTTCAGGTCATTGACCAGCTCCTCCTGTGTAGTTCTGGGCTGATTTCTCACCTTCCTTAGGATCATTGAGACCCCATGAGGTGAGATCTTGCATGGAGACCCAGTCCGAGGGAGATTGACAGTCATGTTTACCTTTTTCCATTTTCTAATGATTGCTCCAACAGTGGACCTTTTTTCACCAAGCTGCTTGGCAAATTCCCCGTGGCCTTTTCCAGCCTTGTGGAGGTGTACAATTTTGTCTTTAGTGTCTTTGGACAGCTCTTTGGTCTTGGCCATGTTAGTAGTTGGATTCTTACTGATTGTATGGGGTGGACAGGTGTCTTTATGCAGCTAACAACCTGAAACCAGTGCATCTAATTTAGGACAATAAATGTAGTGGAGGTGGACATTTTAAAGACAGACTAACAGGTCTTTGAGGGTCAGAATTCTAACTAATAAACAGGTGTTCAAATACTTATTTGCAGCTGTATCATACAAATAAATAAAAAGATTATGTCTCTTACAGTGGACATGCAGCTACGATGACAATTTCAGACCTCTCCATGATTTCTAAGTGGGAGAACTTGCAAAATTGCAGGGTGTTCAAATACTTATTTTCCCCACTGTATGTTAACTATAAATTCACATTTCATCTAGCTTTTATATTTTTTTTATTAATTGAATTCATTAATTTAAGTTCAGTTAAGTACATTCTATTTTTTTATTATTATTATTCTGTTTTGGCATTACCAGACATACACTGTGTATGTATCTTTATGTCATGTAATATAGAACAAGTGGATGCAAGTGCAGATAAATGTACTTGAAGTGCAAAAACATACAGACTTAGAAACAAAATACCCAATGTAAAAAGAAACTTTAAATAAAGCTAATAAAAGGGAATTCAAATGACAGATAACGTGAGATAATGAGTGCGGTGAGGTCTATATATACTGTATGTATACACGTTCTAATGAACATGCATGTAAAACAGTTGCAGAAACTCATGTGACACTACAGTGCTTTACTGTAATAACAGTGGAATAACTAAATCCCAGTCCACACAAACAGTTTGTGTGAGCAATACAATTTCAATTAGGTTTTGGATTTCTCCCTGTTCTACATGTTTAATGTTCAATTTACAAAGCAGTAATTATTTGATTAGTTGATTGTTGTTATTTTTTTTTTTTTGTTTTTTGTTTTTTGTTTTTTTGTCTGTCGTCCTTGACCATGAATTGCATAAAGCATAGTTTTTTTTAAGAATAACTGTCAAATCTGACCAATTAAAGCTTCTGTGGATTCACAAAATAAATAATAAAGCAGCCTAAAAGTAACCCATTTTGAAAATGAATAAATAGTCGTCTCAATTGTAAAAGCATATGGGACAGTTTAAATGAGAATAATCTGCTAAAAATAGTTGTGGTTAAAATTCTTTCCATAACTCAACACCATTGGCAATGCTGCTGGCCTGCTTTGGCACACATTCTGTTATGTCCTTTGAATGATGATTCACTGCTGCCATACCACTCAAATTATTCTTGCTACATACAAAGCAAAGAAAACACTACATGTCATTCTAATTGATATCTGCAAATGGTGAAAGTCTGTCAGACTTGAGAAACATGCTGCCTTCTGACATAAAAGACTTGATTTAATAACCTGTAGATTATCCGAATGGTTAATAATTGTCCTTTAAAATCATAGTGGTAATTCAGGAGAAAAAACTCAGATTTTAAGGTATAATGTTTTTTTGTGTGTGTGTGTGTGTGTGTGTGTGTGTGTGTGTGTGTGTGTGTGTGTGTGTGTGTGTGTGTGTATCGCATCTTATTTTTAGAAGACCGGAGGTAGGTATGAAAAATAATTCATAAAGTGCTTTAAATACCACCACATTGCAAAGGATATGTAGTTAATTTGAGTGTTACGCTGGCACAGCAGGGAGCTCTGCCACCTCTCAGCTCCAGGGGCTTCAGTTCAAGTTCCAGATTTGGGTTACTGGTAATGTAGAGCAGTGGTCTCCAACATGGTGCCTGCAGGCACCTGATAATGGGCATGGAATCTGTGAGCTGTCTGCCAAACACAGTTTTATTAATAGCCTTATATTTAGTTATGTTTAATTTTCTTTCATAATATTTTTGTAAAATGAGCAAAAAATGCTGTCATATAGAACAGCGGTCCCCAATCTTTCTTGCACCGGGTTAATGTCAGACAATATTTTCACAGACCGACCTTTAAGGTGTGGCGGATAAATACAAATACAAAAACAAAATAAAATATACGACCAGCATAGAAACTGGTATTTTCTAAATATAATTATAAACGTGAATTTACTGTTATTTTTTGTTTATTTTGCTAGCTTGTGGGTTTCAATTTAGCGGTAATGTATTATGTGTTAGCGGCCGGAGCAGTCCCTTTAAGAAGGTAGTGGATGTTGTTAAGACATGTGACCGAGGCATCTTAACATGCATCAAGAGTGAGTCATAGACAGATGTGGCAGAGAGAATCCGGTATTTAAAAAAAAAAAAAACATAGTTCAGGTTTAGATAATAAATAAAACGAAGTACTGTAAGTTATGTATTCTTTCTGTGTGGCTCGGTACCAATTGACAAGCACCGGTCCATGTTATCTGCCAATGTGTTGTTTGCTTAGCTTAGGAGCGTGCTTAGTCGGCTACTCAAGGGTATCGGTTGTTAGCATTTTAACCGTGTGGCTATGCGCTCCCAGCTGCTGACCGAGCTTCCATTTCCCAGGGAGAGCGCTCATTTGGCGATTCCTTCTCTGACACTAGCTAGCTATCTCTCCCTGAGTGACGCTGTAGGTAAGGGTGATTGCCGGGTTGTTCAGGAGACCGTGGTGCCGTTTCAGTGGTACTTCCTTGCCGCTCTAATGGGGCTGCTTGGTGGCAGCCTTGCCCTGGTACGTCCAGGCACAGCCTCGAGGAGTTGGTTGCCCTGGGGAACTTTCTGTCAGCCTGGAGGGCTGCCAGGAGTCTCTCGCTCAGAGAGGTTGTGTCTCAGATCAAGTCCAAAGACTGATTTGTTATACGTTAGATCTGGAGGTCACATGCTCCAACGTAGCCGTCCTTCCCACACACAGGAGGTTTCTATGGTTGCTTTCAGGGCAAAGCTTACCAATATCGGCCCTCCCGTTCGGCCTAGCACTCTCACCCCGTCCCTTCACGAAGTACGTGAACGCATCACTGACCCCGCTGCGGCTTCAGGGCGTCTGCATTTTGAATTAAAACCCCAAATCAAAAAAAGTTGGGACAGTATGGAAAACGCAAATAAAAAAAGAAAGTAGTGATTTCTAAATTTACTTTGACTTGTATTTCATTGCAGACAATATGAACACAAAATATGTCATGTTTTGTTTGGTCAACTTGATGTCATTTGTAAATATACATCCTTTCCTGTCATTCAGACCTGCATAACATTTAAAAAAAAAAAATTGGGACAGTAAAGAATTTACCACTTTGTAATGTCCCATTCTTCCTGCAAACAAGTCTTAAGGTGCGCAACAGTACGGCATCTTCGTTGTCACATTTTGCACTTCAAAATGCTCCACACATTCTCTATTGGAGACAGATCGGGACTGCAGGCAGGCCAGTCAAGTACCCGTACCCTCTTTCTCCGCAGCCAGGACTTTGTAATGTGTGCAGAATGTGGTTTTGCATTGTCTTGTTGAAATATGCATAGACGTCCCTGGAAAAAAATTCTTCTTGAAGGCAACATATTGTGCTCCAAAATCTCTATGTACTGTCAGCATTAATAATGCCATCACAGAAGTGCAAGTTACCTTTGCCAAGGGCACTGCCACAACCCCATACCATGACAGACCCTGGCTTTTGGACTAGTTGCTGGTCTGGATGATCCTTTTCTTCTTTGGCCCGGAGAACATGGTGTCCATTCCTTCCAAAAAATACCTAAAATACTGATTTATCTGACCACAGTGATGGTCCATCCCAGATGCCTCCGAGCCCAGAAAAGTCGACGGCGCTTCTGAACACTGTTAACATAGGGCTTCCTTTTGGCACTGTACAGTTATAAATGGCATTTGTGTTTGTAACTACGTATTGTGGTACTTGACAAAGGTTTGCCAACGTGGTCCTAAACCCATGTGGTGATATCGCTTATAGATGAATGACGATTCTTGAAGCAATGCCGCCTGAGGGATCAGATATCATGGTTGTTCAGCTTAGGCTTATGCCCTTGTCCTTTGCGCACTGAAATTCCTCCAGATTTCTTAAATCTTTTAATTATGTTATGCACTCTTGAAGGTGAAATATCCAAGTCTCTTCCTATCTTTCTTTGAGGAACATCGTTTTTAAACATTTCAATAATTTTCCAACGTATTTGTTGGCAAACTGGCGATCCTCAGCCCATCTTTGCTCCAAGAAAGGACTAGACCTTTCTTGGAGGCTGCTTTTTTTTCCAAATCATAATAACAAATACTTGTTGACATCACTTGTTTCAAATCACATCATTATTGAACCGATTTACCTCATTACTACCCCCAAATTGGTGTGGGACTTGGCCAGGTTTTGGGCACAGTTGTCTCCCACCCAGTTTGAAGTCATCCTCACCGCAGGCCAGCCACTCACTGTGAGGCAGTTCCAGAGGCTGCTGGGTCTCATGGCGACAGGTTCCAGTGCAATTCCACTCGGCCTCCTCTACATGAGACCCCTCCAGTGGTGGCTCCAGGGCAGACGGATTCTCCCCCAGAGGGAGTCCGTATCGTACCATCAAGGTCTCGCGGTGTGCCCTTCGAGCCTTGGATGCATGGAAGGACCCAACGTTTCTGTCCTGAGGCCCCGTTTTAGGGACTCCTTGTCGCCATGTAATGCTAACGACAGATGCTTCCTCTCGGGGTGGGGAGCGGTCATGAGTGGCCACTCCGCCCAGGGTCTGTGGAGCGGCCCACGTCTCCTGTGGCACTTAGATTGCCTGGAGATGTTTTGGGGTTGAAACACTTTCTCCCAGGCCTAGGGGACCACCATGTGTTGCACGGACAATACTGCCGTGGTCTTGTACATCAACCACCAGGGGGGCCTCCAGTCTCGGGCAAGCCATGGTTTGCGGACCTGGTATCCCTACTCGAGGAATTCCTCCCAGGAGGGGTCTCCTCTCGCAGGCGGGCGGAACCCTGGTTTACCCCCGCCCGGAGTTGTGGAAGCTGTGGCTGTGGCCCCTGTGGCAAACCCCTTCGTTAACCCCTTCGACCCTGAAGGTTTACGTGTCCGCCATCGCGTCATATATCACCCCGCCTGTGGGGCAGTCACTGGGTAGGCACCCTCACCCAGAGTGCCTGTCTGGGACTTGGCAGTTGCACCGTCCCACCTGGAGTTGCCCCTGGCATGGCCAGAGTGTTTCTATACATGAAACCTGGATGCGTACCTAAGGTGCCTACGGCATGTCATGTTACAGGCATTCTGCCCTCCTCCGTTTATAGCCCCCGACCAGGGGTTACAGAACCGACTTGTCTCCACAGGACGAGTCCATGGAGGCGGTTGGTGCAGCTGTTCGTCTGCTGTGGCCCTAATAGGAAAGGTTTCCTAGCCGATGGGCAGACGTTAAGCAGGTGGGTAGTGGATGCCATCCTTTCAGCTACGGGTCCTGGTCTCCCCGCTCGGCTCGGGATCAGGGCTCGCTTCACCGGAGTATCACTCCTGCGTGCAGGTGCCGAGGCCCTCACACACTGGGCAGGGTCTGGTCAGTGTGGCGTGATTGGACACTCGTTCCCAAAGCGTTTTGACGCAGCTCGAGTTCCCGAAGGGAAACGTCTCTAGGTTACGAATGTAACCCTAGTTTCCCGAGGAAACGAGACGCTGCTGTTTCCACACAGACCATTTTAATTACCGGATTTGTGCACTCAGATTGGTGCTTGATTCGAAACTTGGCGCATCAGTAAAACAAATTAAAAAAAAATTTTTTTTTAATGGAGTTTATTTTTTTATATCTAAGTGAAGAAAATACATCATACATAAATGTGTTGCGTTGAAGGTTTAAATTTCATCTCTTTATATTTAATTATTTATATTTTGTATAAAAATGGCCAAACGAAAATGTGTGATGCATTAATCAGACGTTAATTAATTAGGGGTGGCACGATACAGAAATGGCAAGTCGAGGAGATAATGAAGGCTGCCCGGAGTTGGCGGATGTGCCCGCATCATTCAAATCTGGTGTGTGGGAACATTTTGGATTTCATGTTACTTACGATAACAACGGAAATAAAACAGTAGATAGAACTGCGACTGTGTGCAAGCATTGTGCAAAATGCATTCAATATGCTAATGGCAACATCTCTAATATGACATCAGAGAAGACATCACGCCAATGTGTCGATACAAACAGCACAAACAGGAGCGTGCCGGTTAGAAACAACTTCTACTGTCCGCAGCATTTAAGAACCATCTCAGTGATAAGTTGGACAGGGAAATAGCCATAACTAAAGCATTGGGGATGTTTACAGCAAAAGATATGCAACCGTGCAGCGTGAATGAGTGTGAAGGATTTCGTCAGCTGATGAATGTACTCCAGCCGCGGTTTAATATTCCCTCTCGCCGACACTTTTTTTTTAAACGAAAAGCATGTCATCATCAATGTCTTCTCTCTTGCTGTATCAAAATCTCACCTAGCTTTTACTCAGAAACGGTCTCAATAATGTGCTTAAAGTCAAGTCAAATTCAGTTGCATGATCACATTACAAAAATGTTAATATTGTATCCTAAATTGTGGATAATTAAGCTAATAAACTATATATCATATGCTGAAGGAAATTTCTGGAGTGTTGAAGATTGAAAGAAAAAAGAAAACAAGAACCATACAGAACTGAAAACCGTGACACTAAAACCGTGATACGAACCAAACTGTGGGTTTTGTGAACTGTGCCACCCTTAATATATATATTATACTTATGATATATATATATATATATGTATATATATATATATAT
>MU575040.1:3380759-3397105 GCA_024362625.1 Silurus asotus
TATATATATATATATATATACATACATACATTTTTTCTGATTATTAACACGCATCTTTCTTTTTTTACTTTCTTTCTTTCTTTCTTGCGGCAGGCCAGTGATAATCATGCGTCTGCTTACACTCAGTGGGGTGACTGACTTTGACTTTTAATGCGTCTACTTAATAACAAGCTTTTGTTCTCCGCAAAGCTTATATCAGTACAGAAGAATGAGTCACTGCTGAGAAACAAAGTGATGATGTAACGCATTGACGCTCACTAAGCTACTAGTTAGTTAGATTTTAATACATTTGAAGATTTGCTTTGCTTTTCAGTTGGTTCTGTACTTAAAGCTGTACAATCCTTCAGCTTTTTGCATTAACCTAAGTATACACATTTTGGCTAAATTACTGTTCTGTAGTGAATTTTGTTTGCAACATGTAACCAGGGCAGTGTCCTGGGGCTTCCAGAAGTTGGAGCCCCATATAAATAGAAATGAATTGCATTTATTGAAGTAAACAACTCATTTGGAAATCTGTATAAATATGCAGATATTTCAGCCCATATTCAGGGCTCTTCCTTTGAATTATGGAAAGACACTTGCATGTAGATCATGTATGTACATCTTTACCTGAATGTTCTCAAGCAAAGTTATTAAAGAGAGGATTTTTCAATAGTACCTAGACTAACCACTTTTAAACACATGTACTTGTGCCTGTTTTGTTCTGAGAGTTAATTATGCATTCTAGGTGTTAATGCATCCCTGTTATATGAGTTATAAAAATTAAAAAATTACCATGCATTTAATTAATTTAGAGTTGTAAATTTAAATAGTGACAAAGTTTTTGTTCATTCAGTGTGTTCACATGTAAAGGAAACGTCCCCATGCCACAAGCCGATCAAGCACTCATCTGTTTTGCTTCACTTTGTGTAGGCCTTGTTTATATCTAAAGTAATAGCAAGTAATAGCATGTTATATGAAAAACATTTAGCAATGCCTCTAAATAAACTGTTTTAACTTCTTCAAAAGAAAAATTCTAAAAATGTGTCATTTACTCTGTAGAGACATGTGAGGTCTAAACACCAATGTGTGTAATTTCAGTTTTAAATCTTTATTGCACATGTAACTTAACCCTGGCTATGGCACTACAAATGTAACTTCCTGTTTCCTGAGAAGAGACTATTTGTGTGATCCTTGTTGTAATCAGCCACTTAACCTTGTTATCAGTGTTGTGGCTTGGTAATCTTATATTTCAGTGAGTAAACATTATGATAATATATCTTTTAACACACATTGGTCATTTATTGAATCCATGATTCACCAGGGATTAAATAATATTACATTTTTTCCTAGATAAGTCTCAAGTCCATTCATTATTTTTAGCACCTATTCATCTGCTTCTGCAAGCTTTATTGTAATATAAAGATAACACACACACAAGATGATCTTTGCTTCTAATCTGGCAACAGCATCTGATATTATTTTGGAGCTTAGACAAATATCCCCTGTAAACCAATGGAGTTAACTTTCCTAGAGGATTGTTTGTTCTCATGGGTCAGGTATAATATGAAGCCCCTGTGCCTCGGATTAATCGTTTTCATTTTAAAATCTTGTTACTTGCATCTCTAATCAAATTCAGGTCGGGTGTCTGGAGGAGGAGAAGGTGCAAGCTGCGTGCACAGGAACATCTGTCAGGGCTCTGATACTGACAGGGAGAGCTGTCATGGAGAATTTAACCTGTGGAGAAAGAAAGGGAACCACGGCTATGGCAGACAGGAAGTGCAAATCAATGGTGACATGAAGAAGATGAATCACATAGCTCTGCATATTTGGAGAGAACACAAAGTTGGAACATGATGTTATTGACTTATTTTTTTAGATAAATCCATATAAAGTGGGAATGGTTTTTCCTTTATTTTTAAATGATCTAATTCATGTTTACATTTTTCTCCTTCCTGTAACAATCTGTAGATTTACTTGTATATTTTTTAAATATTATTCTGTATTACTTTGTAATTAATTGCAATAGGTCACATTCAGTCAAGCAGTTTGCATTTTCTTCCTTTCTTAGCTGTACTTTCAAAACTGACTACTACTACTGACTGAAAGAGTGTTTATTTTTTTTATTTTTTTTAGACTTACATAATTTCAGGACTTAAAACACAAGCAAGGTCATCGCCTTACCAGTGTAGCATTTTGCTAGATTCAGCTTCTGTTAAAGAATGGTTTAAGTTTACTGCAGACCATATACAAAGTGTAGTGATGTATGTGTAGTGTAGAGTGTGGTGTAGATTGTGCAATCAGAAAGGTTAGTATGCCCTTCTCATTAAAATTATTTTTTATTGTTGTTGTTATTATTATTATTATTATTATTATTATTATTATTATTATTATTATTAGTTGTAGTAGTAGTAGTAGTAGTAGTAGTAGTAGTAATATTAGTATTGTGCCTGGGTGCAACTTTAATTGCTCTCTATGGATCAGACAGATCAGGTCTTTTACATGTCAGACAAGCCAGAAGTTTTCTTCAATGGGTTGATGAGGCCAAAAATAATTAGGCAATGGTCTTTGTAGTCACCAATCTGCAGATCTACTTATGGGAGATTTTGGTCCCACATGTTAATGGGCACTCTTTGCCACCAACATCAAAACAGCAATCGAAAAATGGTGTTCATCCATCAAATGCAGTTCAAGAGACTTGAAAAATCGATGCTAAATGCAATTTTTTGTGGCTTTTTGTGGTTTAATACTATACAACTGTAGTCTGAGTCCACCTCTATTACATGGCATGGAATTCAATAAGATTCTTTTTTGTAATACACACACACACACACACACACACACACACACACACACACACACACGTACGTAGTCTGTTTTTTTTTAGGTTGTCAAGTGGGACTTTTCAAGCAAACCAATAACATGTGAGTCTCAGCTTATACCTGTTTAATGCACTATTTGGAGTCACAATTATTAAAGTTGAGACCCAAACTTTTCTTTCAAATCCCATGGTCAGAAATTGGCTAAAATATAAAAAGGAATACAATATTCCTACCAGGAAATATGTAACCCTTGATGATTTTAACTGTAGCTAGAAATTATTTGTGGTCTGGGTTAAAGCCAACAAACAATCCTCAACCCCCAGATGTGAGTATGTGTTCATGTGTAATTGGAATGGACACTTCATGTACCTACAGAGTCTATTTCCCATTTGCATTGTTTCCAGCACATGCCGACACAGATGTTTTATAGCTCTGGAGAAAACGTCTGACTTGGGAAACTATTGCTTCAGCATAAATATGCCTGTTGCTATTGGAAAATAAATATTTCATTTGGCCTAAACGGATTGGCCAGTTGCAGAATGAAATTAAAGTAGTGAGCAGATTTCCAGAAAGCTTCTGTGCATGTTTATATATGGATTGTGTCTGTTTGCTCCATCAACATCATTTTTACTTTTTTTAAACTTAAAACTATTGTGGTAATGATGAGATGTCAAGAATATGGGATATTATGGATTTAGAGCTTTAGATTGCTGTTAGATTTGGGGTTCAAAAGTGTTCCTTATATAGTTTTTCTCCCTTTGTTTATTGCCTTGATTTTATTTTTATTTTATATGCTTCCACTGTGTTTTACTGTATTTGCAAGTGAGCTTAGGAAGCAGATAAATTAGGTTAAGTACAATTTAGTGAAAATAACAATCAAGCATTTGAAATAATTCCACTCATTTATGCTGATTGATTGGTAAAGAAAATCTACTGGGCCCAATTTCAAGTCAAGTCATTAAGCTTTTATTGTCATAAAATAATTGTCATCAAATTGTCAAAATTTTCATACATTTAAATGAAATGTTATTTTATGAATTTAGGATTAGCTTTGGGTTAACATTGTATACAACTAATATTTTGTAGCTTGCTATAGATATTTGCAGGTGACCTTTTTTGATACCTTGCTTGCATATTATGAAAATGACAGTATACAGTCCTAAATAACACGCACACATTAGGGAAGAGAACACATTCATTCCAATCAGTCAGTTTAAACTCAACTATTACCACCTTCAACACTTAGCTTTTCCCCCACACCATAACCTAATAAGCATTTTAGTGCTCTCTAAAATTGCAGTTTCTACCGGGACTATGGACAGAAGTAACAGGACACAGAACTTCCAAACTCCTTGTACTGGTAATATTGACAAAAAGGGCTAAACGGTTTAGGATAAATATGTATATAATAAAATCAGACATTTTAAGGATTAGGAAAACCTAAAGAAAGAGTCAATAGAAAGACACTGGATAGTAAAAAACAAAAAATGTGGTGGTTGGAAAATGTATTATTATTATTATCAGTAGTAGTAGTAGTAGTGGTAGTAGAGGAGGTGGTAGTTTAGTGGTTAATGCTCTGGGTCTTGAGCAAGGCCCTTAGCCACTCTGTGCAACAGGGGTGCTGTAACATGGTTGACCCTGCGCACCAACCCGAGGTTCCTAACATCACTCGGATATGTAAAGAAAGAATTTCACTGTGCTGTTTTTTATATGTGACAAGTAAAAATCCCCCTTATGTAGTAGTGTTGGTAGTAATGGTGGAAGTAGTAGTCATAGTAATAGTAAATTTCAAAATCTGCTTTTGCATATTAAGTTTAACACAACTCTGAACTTGCACAGCACAGTGTCACTTTATACCACACCATACTGCACATGGACACTTTAAGGACAATCACAGTATATCACTTAAATTTGTACTGTCAATATCTGCCATACTCATTCATGTACATACATATATTTTTATTTTTATTCTATAGTTTATACATTTTATTTATTTACTAAATTTTTATCCTTAAATTGTATTCTTTTTTTGCTTAAATGTTGGACAGTCATACAAAGCATTTCACTGCATGTCGTATTCTGTATGAATGTGTATGTGACAAATAAAATTTGATTTGATTTGGAGTGGTATAGTTTACAGATCATTATCACACTATTTAAAACTGAAGAAATCAGATAAATTGGGCAGGGATAATGATGTCTGTCCACTGTCACAGCATTGCTGCTGACTAAGCATTTGGTACCTGAAATACATAAATTTAGCTAGAAACTGCTTTTCAAAAATATTTGTCTTGAAAAAAGTTATTAAAATCTGAACCTAGTGTGTTTATTGATACTGCACATTATTGTTTGTAACTGTGCGCAAAAATAAGTGAAGCAAAGTTAAAATCGTTACATAACAATATCAAGTAAAAGTGTATTTAGTACAATTTATTGTCGGAAATGTGTTGTTAAAGTAAACTCTGTATATTATGTACAACAGTAGTAATGTTTATTTTACAACGTCCAAAGTGAATTAAGACAATGGTACATCTAACTAGAAATGTTTTCGACCCAAAATTCTCAGATCACAATATCATGTTTAGATATTTTGAAACAGCAAATTAATTTTAAAAGGCTTTACTAAAAAGATACAGTTTATGAAAACAAAATATCACCTCTCAAATATGACTACTCAATTAAGATAATCCCATTTTACAATTCGCTTCAATTTGCTATTATAATACCCTCAGGTTCTAAAGTAAGGTAATAAATCAGGAGGTCTGGGGTGCAGTCAGCAGTTCAATTCATTCCAAAGGTGTTCAGTAGGATTAAGGTCTATAGCAGAACAACCAATGTCCTCCACTCGTGCAACCTATATCTTCAAGGAGCTGGCTTTGTGCACAGGGGCATTGTCATGCTGGAACAGATTTGAGTCTCCTAGTTCAAGTAAAGTAAAATTCAATGCTACCACATCCAAATACATCTTATACAATGGTGTCCCTAGAAACTTTGTGGTAACAGTTTAAAGAAGAGCCACATATACCTTCAGTCAGAAAATACAGGACACAATGCAAGGCCAGATTATTCTGTCAGAAATCATGGGTAACTGGGTGAATAAGGACCCAAATGCAGGATGCAACAGGGGTAAGGAAAATACTAGCTTTAATAAAAGGGCAAACTGAGCAATGGGGCAAGGCAAAAACAAAGTCCAAAAAAACAGGGTAAAAACACAGGTAATCAGGGCAATGCAGGCCGAGACACAAACAAATCCAAAAACAGTCCAAAACCAAACAGAACAATAAAGACAGCGTAAAAACACAAATGAAAAACAAGTCCAAAGTCAAAACCAGGGATTAGCTACGGAATCAGGAATGGTGGTCTACTCAGGTACTAGGAAGCTGGTGAGATAATCTCGCCATGAGCTAAAGTCTAGATGTCCTTATATACCGGGTGGTGCGAAGAAAAAAACGACAAGATAGCCGCCGACCCAGAAGTGTACGCCGCGAAACCGGAAATGCCAAAGTGTGCCCGGAAGATCCTGCCTACAAGACCTACAGGTGTAAACTGTACACACCTTGGGAAGCTATTCTCTATAGTCTGTTGGTGAAATATAAGTATTCTTCATTTATGTGCACAATTTAAAGCTTAAAAGGGCACAAATCAAAAAGACTACTTCATAAACATGAAGAGGGGGCTAAATATTTACACAGCAATTGGTCAGAAATCCCACTAAAATAATCCATGTTAACAACATAAGAAAAGATCTCAGAAATAGTCTGCCAAGATTTTTTATTAATTAATCGTACATTATTAATTGACCTACATTGCTGAATGCATGGAAACAAACCTAGTAAGGAACAAATTGCAAAGTCTTTATAATTGACAGCATTCATGCATGAGAGTATAAATAAGTAGATTTATATCAGCTGTACAAGAAAAGGCTGACAAGTCATTAGTGCCAATTTCCCCCAACACATCTTTCAGTCGGTAAAACAGGCAACAGTTTTAAAGGGAAGGTGGGTGAAGAGGCAATTTAGGAACACATGGTAGAGTCTGCTTCTCATACTAATCTGTCCTCTTTATAGCCAGCATAATGAAATTATTCTCGAGAGAATTAGTACTAATATGTCCATTTATCATTGTTCATCCTTGTGCCAGGAAGAAGGCACACAAGACAATACACACACCTTAGTGCAGAGTGCATCTGCTGATTTGCTCTGTTATGCTCTGTAAGGATCGCTGCAAATCAACACAAAATTATTCTAACTTATCACCTTTTTTTACCTTATGATGAAACATTTCCTATCTTGATGGGAGTGGTCTCTTCCACCATGACTATGTCTCCATCCATAGGGCATGAGGGCTCATTGAATGGTTTGATATGTTAAAAAGTTATGTAAAAAAAATAGTAGTGGCCTTTACAGTCACCAAAGCACAAACAAACGGAGTGTCATATGAACAGACATATGAAAGCCGTCTCTACCAACAGCAGCAAAACAGTTAAAGGAGTTGTAGGCCTTAAGAGGTGAAAGCAGTTAATAATCAAAATCATGTGTTAGGTGTTGTCATTAAATCAAGATCTGTTTTTCCTAAGGGTCTTTGACCTCATTGCTCTCCAATAGCATCCACTTTAAATAAAGTATGAGATGGCATTATATCTGGGATGTTATTTCCAGTTCTGGAATAGTCTTGTAACTGAAAATTAGACATTCTTCAATCTAATGGCATAAAGTTTGTATAATTAACTAATTTTATTATTTCATTTAAGACAAGCTCTGATGTTTTTGTATCATCTGTAATAAGATACAAGTCGAGTTTCTATAAAAAGAGAAGCAGTCTTGGGATCAAACTTTTAAAATGTGATTTTGAAAATGTGTAGGTATGTCTGAGTTTATTAGTAGGATGATATGTAATTGCTAAGGGAATTCTTTCTTTTCGCACCATCTCTATAAGCACCAGTGCATCTGTTCTCACAATAGTTGGGCCACAGCATTATTTATAACATTTTCAAGAAATTAAGTTCTATAAAAAAAATACTAGAATCCCTTAAGAAATATTCAGTCTTATTTGGGAAATGTCAAAATATACTGTAGATATAATTATGCAGATTCCCAGCTGTGAGTTCATGGCATTGATAGAAATGTAATTTACCGTAAGTTAATTTAAGTGTGTGATGAAAACTGTTGGTTAACTACTGTAGCTAACAGTAATATCAATATTGAATGTTATATGTATAGGGTCCCACTGTTAATTTTGTCTTATGTCAACTTTAACATTGCCCTGCTATAAATCTTCATGGTATGTATTATTACACACCATCCCCAGTATATCCTTATGTTCTATATCTCCATGTTTTGTCATGTTATATAGGTCATTTGTGATATATCCCTACATTATCTCATGCTTTATAAGGTCCTCTATAAGATATGTGTCATGTGATATATGAACCTTTGTTATGTAAGGGCTCTATTATATAAACATTATAATATGCTCTATGGAACACCTATTGTACATCCTTATATGCAATGTTATATAGGGCCCCTATGTTATCTATAGGTTATGTCACATCACTCTGTCCTTTGGGTTATTTTACCATATTATGGCATTTTGTACATTACAGTTTTTTTTTTTTTTATAATCCCAATATCATGTCATGCCAAGTTCCAATTAAATACCCATGTTATGCTATTAGGGTCCCACAATGTATACTACTGTTATAACATGTCATAAAAGACCCCCTTGCAATGTACATGTTATATCATTTTATAATACATGTCATTGATGTCTCTTTGTTATGTTGCATCTGTCTTGAAATTTTTGTGGCTTCTTATGTTGTATTATCATTCTATTATCTCAACAGAAACCCGCCAACTATGTCATGTTACACAGGGTTTTTTTTTTTTTTTCATTCACATGTCACTTACCAGTGACGTTATATAGGGCCTCATGTTGTGTTACATAAGAGCCTCATGTTATGTTGTATATTATTTAAGTTGTTATTAAATGTATATTATTACATATACATGTATATACATTTATTTATATACGATATACGTTTAATAAATATGCTTTTAATATAAGTATTAGATGTTGAATGTAATTGAATACAAAATGCTTCCACATTATGCATCCGATTTGAATTCTATAATCAACATATCTTTGCAATGATTTAGTTATTTTTCTTTAAGCTTAAGTATGAAACAGATAGAGCTGTATTTCATTAAAATGCACTCTACCTGTTTAAAGCAAGGGCAACCCTGCCAACTGCTGCATATCCTATAATTATTCTCTAGTGGTGTTTTCTGGAAGCGACCTTGTCTACCGAGAATCCTCTTGACCAATCGGAAATTTATGCAGCACAATTATTACACTTATGTAAAGCTCTACATTATGCTAATGCTATTTTAGTACAGTGGGAACCATTACTGAGTGTCTCCAAAGCATGGCTAATCACACAGGAGTGGACAAGCTGCTAATACACATCTGGGCAGAGACAATGTGTTCAGTCTAAGTCAATGAGTTCAAACTGTTGTGGAAGACAAGCAGTAATGTGAAAGTTTTTATTTTCTTGTCAAAGATCATGAGTGCAAAGATGTGAAAAAGCTTTTATATCTTTTTCTTACATATAGATTTTGTTATAGACTTTTAATTTTCTTCTGCATTTTCAAGTCAAACACATTTTACATTTCTAAACAAATTGTTAGAAAAGTGGTACGTTATGCAACAGATTACTTTTTAGACATACAAAATAATGAAGTCTTTAGGGGTTTTAGTTGGAACAAAAATGAAAGAACTCCAGAACATTCGCTAAGACGCTCAATAAAACCTAGCAGGCAATTTTCTTTTTGAAACTGTTCAATTTGGACCTGAAATTAATAATTTAAAAAGCAAAGGGCTGTCATTGCATTTTTAATTGGCCTCTGGTTAATTAATGTTTAATGCGCTTTGTAGTAAGTAGAAACGTGTACTTTCATTATTCTGGAAGGTCTTCCTTTACAGAATTTCTTGCATGTGCCAAAGACCATATATCTCACTTGCCCTTAACACTCACACCTCACAGCCTTCAGGCCTGTATAAAAGATACAAGATTAAATGTATAAAATATTAGAACCTGCCATGCTTACAGAACAGTGAAAAAGTAATCAATCAGTGCATTGTTGTTCTAACATTTTAGTCTGGAAAATCCATTATGACAACAAAAAAAACACACCGAATTTATGCAGTTTTGAACAGAGGTTACAGGTTTAATTGACCATTTGTTATGCCACACAAGTCAGATGTACTGTAACCCTTGCAGTTTAACTTAATTACAAGGTAGGAGGATACATATGCTTTGTTTCATTTTGGTGGTAATGGAGAAAATTGTTGACAAAACACCTACACAGTGAACATTGCTCTCAAACTTTCAACAAAGAAATTAAATGAACGCAATACTGCCTGCATTTAACTACCTTTTTTTTCACCTCCCCCAGGCCATCACTCTCTAAGGTCTTGAATGATCTAGCCTTAAACCCTATTGCCATCAGTCAAAGGAGAGTATTGAGGGGTATAAAGCCTCCTTAAGATCTACCATCCTTCGAAAAGCTGCATAACAATGAACGGTGATACAATGGACCCCCGGTGCATCCTGGGTAATATGGAGAAGATATGTTGTGGTTTAGAAACTAAACCTCTAACAATCATTACTATATGTGAAAGACTGTGGGGAAACGACTAAAAGAGACACAATTTTTCATCCAAACATTATTTGCAATGTTAAGCTTTTATGCAAAAATCTCAGAACAGCTTCAATGCACTTTAGCATAGATTCTATAAGTGTCTTCAACTATGTTGGAGCAATGAACAGCATTCTTCACTTCAAATTCTAGCAATTTTAAAATCTCTTATGTGTTCATGTGGGTTAAGATCATATGATTATATTGCTTTAGTTCCTTATCAAATCATATATCTAGATCTTTTATCTTGCAGATGCCCTGCTGAATAGAAATTTTCCATTATAGAATAGTCAGGTTGACCATTAGAATAACCTAGGCTTTCCTCTGATAAGACACAAAAACACATTACACAGTTAAGGTTTGTGTTAGATCTAGGTTTCTCATTCACAAATTATAGACACACTTTTGAAAAAGAGAGATTGAGTCCCAACAAAACACAACTGAAGGTTAAAAAATTCTCAAAATAAAATAAAACATAAGTGCATATAGATGTTTTCATAAAAGTTAGCCCTAAATATGATGAAATAAACAAACATAAAAATATTGACATTTGTTAATAAGATGCAAAGCAGAATCTTGGCAGCACAGTATGTCTTTGCTTGCTACTATCAGAGGGACACATACACCCACACACACACACACACATTTACATTTGGGGCATTTTGGCGGACACACTTATCCTGAACAACTTATAGTTTTATCATTTATACACCTGAGCCGTTAAGGGGTTAAGGTCCTTGCTCATGGCCCTGAAGTCTGTCTTTACAAAGTCGGTCCTCCACATTCACAGGTTTAAACCTTTGTGGATTTGATTATTCACAATTTTGCCATTAATCATTTTATTGGAATCGTTTGGAGTTTTGCAAAGTTGAATAAGTCATAGATGAATAAAAGAAACATATTATTCATCTATGCATTTTTTAATACCATAAATATGTGCAAAGATTTGGTATAGTTAAATACAGTATCTGTTTTTCACAGGTGTCTGGAACAAATGAGGACAGCTCACTGTCCTCCTATTCTTGTAGGGAACATTTGATACTATTTGGTCTAAAGTAAATTTTTTTATAATTACAGTAATCCCTTGCCACATCGCGGTTCAGCTTTTGCATGGAACATATGTGATTTAGTTTTGTGGATTTTTCGCCGTATCGTTGGATTATGTGGTATATAGGTAGTATTGTTAAGAGTTAATTTGATTATTTTTGCGGTAAATAAGCATTTTTCAGCATAAAAAATTAGGCTTTCAGAAGAGCTGTAATGCTCTTCTTAGGTATGCAGTACTTAATTCATCATCAAGTTGTATCTTCACGGGTGTAAAATTACGTAGTTTTAAAAATATTGAAAGTGTTTTAGAGCAGAGGAAAGGTTTGTAAGAGTGTCGGGACAGTTTATAAAGCCTTAAGATATTCAGGTGTTTTGTATATCTTAAGGTTTATACCCCTAACCCGGTATATGTTTGAGTATATAAATATTTATATACTCAAACATAAGCTAGTACAGACACTGAGTCTTTGCAATGTCAGTAGAGCACCTTGATTTGAATTGAATTGAACAGACTGAGAGGAATCTGGAGGAGTCGTTCTTTACTGACATCTGACTGATTGTCCAAGAAGCATGTGGTGACAAGCATTTACCACGCTGTAAAAACTATCGTTAATCAGTCGATTTTTCTGTTTTTTTGTAGGGTTTCATTAAATTTTTTTTCATATAAATATTTATATACTCAAACATAAGCTAGTACAGACACTGAGTCTTTGCAATGTCAGTAGAGCACCTTGATTTGAATTGAATTGAACAGACTGAGAGGAATCTGGAGGAGTCGTTCTTTACTGACATCTGACTGATTGTCCAAGAAGCATGTGGTGACAAGCTAGATCAGCCCAACACACACACATACACACAGCAGGTCTGCTGTTCCATGTTCTATTTGGATGCAGAGAGAAAAAGAGACAGACATTGTTCATGACATGGAGGACACAATGAAGTGCTCCTTCCGAAAGAGAAAAAGTCCAGCTGAGGGAAGATTCTGAGATACTTAGTATAATGTCTGTGTTAGGGTGGGGGAGGATTCGCACTAAAGAGGGGGCTTTAATTATCAGCTAATGGGTGCACAATCGTTGTCACTGTGCATTCAGAAATAGTGTCACACACTGTGAATGAGAAGACATCACTGTCATGGATATGCATGAATGTTTGTGATGTGGAGTTGCATTTGTCTCAGAATTGGGACAGCATTCTGTTTACCAACTTGAGGGGACATAAGAGCTTGTAGGAGCAGAAGCTATTTAAGTCTTAGTAAGGGAAATGTCTAAAAAAAAATGGAGCAGCAAAGCATGGGTGAACAGATCAGGGTTATTAGTGAGCTATAAATGTTAGTTAAAACTATGAATCTAGAGACTTGAACATATGAGCTCTAAGAAAACATGGCAGTATGTTAAGATGATGTATACAATTGAGATTAGAGTGCTGCAGCAACACCTGTGTGTGTGTGTGTGTGTGTGTGTGTGTGTGTGTGTGTGTGTGTGTGTGTGTGTGTGTGTGTGAGAGAGAGAGAGAGAGAGAGAGAGAGAGAGAGAGAGGAGAGAGAGACACACACACACGTGTGACTGAAGTAACTGACACTTCTCCAAAAATACAATTATGCACAACTGTGTGTGTATGTGAGAGAAAGGTAAAAAGAGAGAAAGTGCAGTTGTACTCCATGAAGCACTTGAAACTTTCAAGTGTCAGCTAAAACACATTTGAACAGCCAGAGGCCATGGTGGTGCATATTAAAACAAACCCTGTGCACCCTTAACCAGCCAAGAGTTAGTGCACTACATTAAAAACTAGGGTGGGTCTCCATAAATGGCAACAGTGATGATGTTTAAAAGCTTGCAGGTGTGGAGTTAGCCTACTATATTGGCCTGGATAGTGTGTGTGCATGTGTGTGCTCATGCTGCTTGTGCATGTGTGTGAAAACATAAAATTTGTGTCCTCTTATTTGCTCTTGCCACTCTGTAAAATGTGGTGTGAACACACTGAGTCACTGTTGTCTTTAGAATGAAGAAGGAAGATCAACCTCTTCACTAAGCACTTAACCAGGCAGTAAATATATATTTATAAAAAAAAGTGGCGGGTGGGGTCTGACGGCTGCACCCTGATCTATTTAACTAGATTAGAGAAGTGTCTTACAGCCTCTTTTTCTCACTTTCCCCTCAAAATCAATATGAAGATGGTTGATTGATTGATTGATTGATTGATTGATTGATAAAATGATTTTTGGAGATGTAACACACTGCTGTGCAGAAGGGCTTATGCTAAATGCTGTAAATGTAAATACTGGGCCATCTACAACCACAACATGAGTATAGACTGCTAACTAAGAATGTATGACTTAACTTCTTATATGGAATTTGAAAAATGACACATCCTCAACAAAGTTGTACATATCAAGAGACACCAATGCCTTCTCTTTGAACTAAAAAGTTTCTATGGAAAATGTACATATATACAGTATATAGTGATATGCATATACAGTCTACCATTGCAGATCATTTAGCCACTGACAGGATGCTATACCATAAAGTTCTTCTATAGTTACAAGTTTTGGGATAGTAATTGATGATCATAAGCAGATCATGTTCGAGCTAACCTCGATCCGATTCCTCTCAAGGTTTCTTTCTTATGCCATCTCGGGGAGTTTTTCCTTGCCACAGTTGCTCATCAGGGACAAACATACTTACAAAGAACATATTTACGTTTAATTACCACATTATCTTTGTAAAGCTGCTTTGAGACAATGTTTATTGTTAAAAGCGCTATACAAATAAAAATGAATTGAATTGAACTGAATTAAACAAATTCTTGCTAGAATTTTAATTACAGCATTTGGCAGATGCCCTTATCCAAATTGATTTATGTCTATCACATGCATATAACTGAACATTTATAGGTTTAAGGGCACATTGATCATGTGCCCAGCAGTGGTAGCACTGGGATTTTACCTCACAACCTTCAAATCCAAAGGCCAATGCCTTAAACCACTAAGCTACCACCATCTCATTTCTCTCTTGTCAGATATTTTATGACCAAAAAGGCTTACTGAGTTAATATGTTTCTCCTTCAAATACTTAACATGCTAAGAAGAAAAGTAGATCAAACCAAAAAAAGGATGCATATATCTTAAAGGTTTTCGTAGAACAATATGTGTTTAGATTAACCTTGAGAGAAAAACGATGATCAAGTAAAGAATATGCCTTAACATTGTTCAATATGCAATCTTCTATTTGATTTATAATAAGAATAAAAAAAAAATCTATAACAGTTTATCTAATCTATTAATTGTTAGTTTACTCATTTCTAATTAATTTAAAATATGTTTTCAACAACTGCTTCTAAAGTTAGCAAGGACATCTGCCAAATGCCATAAATATAAATAATTAAAGTTTATTTTATTTCATTGTCTTGAAACCCAGCTTAATCTGATTAGATGCCAGAATGCTGGTCAAACTGGTAGACCATCATTCCCTACTGGCTCAAGCATGCTTGAAAAAATCACAGGGTTGGAGTTCAAGCCAAACTGGCTTACCAAAATACCAGTCTTACTTAAACTTTAAATTATTTTTTGGGAAGCCTGGTTGTACATTCAACATAACCTTTCAGTCAATGTCACGCAGAATGATGCCAAACTAGCAAAAAGGGAGAAATGAAAGAACATAATTCTATTCTTTTATTGATCTTTCAAAATATTGAGGCAGAATACATGACTTGACAAGTAATATTAAATAAAAAATATTTTAAGATGACATATGTATTTAGATAACAGGGTTGAGGGAGCATTGTGAGACACCCAAGTAAAGTTTTTTATAACCTACTGTATAGATAATGAATGATTTGATGATGGAACAGACAGAAATGCATTTTTCTATATGCTGTAGAGTTTTATTTTATGTACTTTAACTGGAAAATGGAAACTGATTGTTGTGAAGGACTTTTATCAATGGTCTTCTCAAATGTTGTTAGCCTTAAATCAATTCTCTTGAAGCAGCCTGTTTTCTTTTTCCATATTATTATTTAAAAAAAAAGCACATGGTTTGAATGTATTGCAGGATCAGTCACTAAACCACAGTGATCACAAAGTGAAAATAAATGCCCTGTGGCACTCTACATGCAGACCGAGGTCAAAATTACATGGTCAGAGTTAAAGTCTCATGTGTTTATCCATTAGTCCGAGATCAACAGTGCAAATTAAGGAAAATAAGTGGAGGAATGAAATCGACTTGAATTAGCACAATGGAAGAAGTAGAGATGTAAACATGAGAGCTGCTTGCTACAGTTTGCTCCATTGTGGACAACAACATGAATGTGGGCTGTGTGGCCGTCACAGTGGTACTCAATGCTAAATACAATGAATATGATATAATAAAGTGAAAGAAAAGTAGGAAATAATACATATACTCATGTAATCAGTCTCATAGACATACAATGTTGCAGTTATTGCACTTCGAATTTAATTCAATTCTTTAATTTCATTTGTATAGTGCTTTTACCAGTACACATGAAAGCAGTTTTATATATAAATGTTATAAATAAAATACATAATACCATATAACACATATCATTTCTGCACTGGTTCAGTTTATTGCTCTTTGAGTAAACTGTTTCTTGATCTTTTATTTGCTATGTTTCCTTTTGGCTACTGACATTAAAGTTAGGGTCCGATTAGTGTGCAGGGTGTAGGCAATAAATACCTTCATTAAATATTAATAATGAATCATTTTGTCAGTAGATGGTCCTGCTCACAAGGATAATGAGGCAAATGTGTGTGTGTGTGTGTGTGTGTGTGTGTGTGTGTGTGTGTGTG